>JAECWN010000315.1:0-136678 GCA_018150725.1 Drosophila quadrilineata
ATATCGAAAGCAGTCAATTACAATCGAAAAAACATCGAAAAGAATCAAAAACAATCGATAAAACGTCGAAAAGTATCGAAAACAATCGAAAAAACATCGAAAGGAGTCAATTACAATCGAAAAAACATCGATAAGAGTCAATAACAATCGAAAAAACCTTCGAAAAGAATCAAAAACATTCGATAAAGCGTCGAAAAGTATCAAAAACAATCGAAAAAACATCGAAAGGAGTCAATTACAATCGAAAAAACATCGAAAAGAATCAAAAACAATCGGAGTCAATTACAATCGAAATTACAATTACAATCGAAAAACCATCGAAAAGAATCAAAAACAATCGATAAAACGTCGAAAAGAATCAAAAACAATCGATAAAACGTCGAAAAGTATCGAAAACAATCGAAAAAACATCGAAAAGAATCAAAAACAATCGATAAAACGTCGAAAAGTATCGAAAACAATCGAAAAAACATCGAAAGGAGTCAATTACAATCGAAAAAACATCGAAAAGAGTCAATTACAATCGAAAAAACATCGAAAAGAATCAAAAACAATCGATAAAACGTCGAAAAGAATCAAAAACAATCGATAAAACGTCGAAAAGTATCGAAAACAATCGAAAAAACATCGAAAGCAGTCAATTACAATCGAAAAAACATCGAAAAGAATCATAAACAATAGATAAAACGTCGAAAAGTATCGAAAACAATCGAAAAACCATCGAAAAGAATCAAAAACAATCGATAAAACGTCGAAAAGTATCGAAAACAATCGAAAAAACATCGAAAAGAATCAAAAACAATCGATAAAACGTCGAAAAGTATCGAAAACAATCGAAAAAACATCGAAAGGAGTCAATTACAATCGAAAAAACATCGAAAAGAGTCAATTACAATCGAAAAAACATCGAAAAGAATCAAAAACAATCGATAAAACGTCGAAAAGAATCAAAAACAATCGATAAAACGTCGAAAAGTATCGAAAACAATCGAAAAAACATCGAAAAGAATCAAAAACAATCGATAAAACGTCGAAAAGTATCGAAAACAATCGAAAAAACATCGAAAGGAGTCAATTACAATCGAAAAAACATCGAAAGGAGTCAATTACAATCGAAAAAACATCGAAAGGAGTCAATTACAATCGAAAAAACATCGAAAAGAATCAAAAACAATCGATAAAACGTCGAAAAGTATCGAAAACAATCGAAAAAACATCGAAAGGAGTCAATTACAATCGAAAAAACATCGATGGGAGTCAATTACAATCGAAAAAACATCGAAAAGAATCAAAAACAATCGATAAAACGTCGAAAAGTATCGAAAACAATCGAAAAACCATCGAAAGGAGTCAATTACAATCGAAAAAACATCGAAAAGAATCAAAAACAATCGATAAAACGTCGAAAAGTATCGAAACAATCGAAAAAACATCGAAAGGAGTCAATTACAATTGAAAAAACATCGATAGGAGTCAATTACAATCGAAAAAACATCGAAAGGAGTCAATTACAATCGAAAAAACATCGAAAGGAGTCAATTACAATCGAAAAAACATCGAAAAGAATCGAAAACATTCGATGAAACGTCGAAAAGTATCGAAAACAATCGAAAAAACATCGAAAGGAGTCAATTACAATCGAAAAAACATCGATAGGAGTCAATTACAATCGTAAAGAATCAAAAACAATAGATAAAACGTCGAAAAGTATCGAAAACAATCGAAAAAACATCGAAAGGAGTCAATTACAATCGAAAAAACATCGAAAAGAATCAAAAACAATCTATAAAACGTCGAAAAGTATCGAAAACAATCGAAAAAACATCGAAAGGAGTCAATTACAATCGAAATGAATCAAAAACAATCGATAAAACGTCGAAAAGTAACGAAAACAATCGAAAAAACATCGAAAGGAGTCAATTACAATCGAAAAACATCGATAGGAGTCAATTACAATCGAAAAAACATCGAAAAGAATCGAAAACATTCGATGAAACGTCGAAAAGTATCGAAAACAATCGAAAAAACATCGAAAGGAGTCAATTACAATCGAAAAACATCGATAGGAGTCAATTACAATCGAAAAGAATCAAAAACAATCGATAAAACGTCGAAAAGAATCAAAAACAATCGAAAAAACATCGAAAGGAGTCAATTACAATTGAAATAAATCAAAAACAATCGATAAAACGTCGAAAAGTAAAGAAAACAATCGAAAAAACATCGAAAGGAGTCAATTACAATCGAAAAACATCGATAGGAGTCAATTACAATCGAAAAAACATCGAAAAGAATCAAAAACAATCGATAAAACGTCGAAAAGTATCGAAAACAATCGAAAAAACATCGAAAGGAGTCAATTACAATTGAAATGAATCAAAAACAATCGATAAAACGTCGAAAAGTAACGAAAACAATCGAAAAAACATCGAAAGGAGTCAATTACAATCGAAAAACATCGATAGGAGTCAATTACAATCAAAAAAACATCGAAAAGAATCAAAAACAATCGATAAAACGTCGAAAAGTATCGAAAACAATCGAAAAAACATCGAAAGGAGTCAATTACAATCGAAAAAACATCGATAGGAGTCAATTACAATCGAAAAAACATCGAAAGGAGTCAATTACAATCGAAAAAACATCGAAAAGAATCAAAAACAATCGATAAAACGTCGAAAACTATCTAAAACAATCGAAAAAACATCGTAAGGAGTCAATTACAATCGAAAAAACATCGATGGGAGTCAATTACAATCGAAAAAACATCGAAAAGAATCAAAAACAATCGAGAAAACGTCGAAAAGTATCGAAAACAATCGAAAAAACATCGAAAGGAGTCAATTACAATCGAAAAAACATCGATAGGAGTCAATTACAATCGAAAAAACATCGAAAGGAGTCAATTACAATCGAAAAAACATCGAAAAGAGTCAAAAACAATTGATAAAACGTCGAAAAGTATCGAAAACAATCGATAAAACGTCGAAAAGTATCGAAAACAATCGAAAAAACATCGAAAGGAGTCAATTACAATCGAAAAAACATCAATAGGAGTCAATAACAATCGAAAAAACATCGAAAAGAAACAAAAACATTCGATAAAGCGTCGAAAAGTATCGAAAACAATCGGAAAAACATTGAAAGGAGTCAATTACAATCGAAAAAACATCGAAAAGAATCAAAAACAATCGATAAAACGTCGAAAAGTATCGAAAGCAATCGAAAAAACATCGAATGGAGTCAATTACAATCGAAAAAACATCGAAAAGAATCAAAAACAATCGATAAAACGTCGAAAAGTATCGAAAACAAACGAAAAAACATCGAAAGGAGTCAATTACAATCGAAAAAACATCGAAAAGAATCAAAAACAATCGATAAAACGTCGAAAAGTATCGAAAACAATCGATAAAACGTCGAAAAGTATCGAAAACAATCGAAAAAACATCGAAAGGAGTCAATTACAATCGAAAAAACATTGATAGGAGTCAATTACAATCGAAAAAACATCGAAAAGAATCGAAAACAATCGAAAAAACATCGAAAGGAGTCAATTACAATCGAAAAAACATCGAAAGGGGTCAATTACAATCGAAAAAACATCGAAAAGAATCAAAAACAATCGATAAAACGTCGAAAAGTATCGAAAGCAATCGAAAAAACATCGAAAGGAGTCAATTACAATCGAAAAAACATCGAAAAGAATCAAAAACAACCGATAAAACGTCGAAAAGAATCAAAAACAATCGATAAAATATCGAAAGTATCGAAAACAATCGAAAAAACATCGAAAGGAGTCAATTACAATCGTAAAACATCGAAAAGAATCAAAAATAATCGATAAAACGTCGAAAAGTATCGAAAACAATCGTAAAAAACATCGAAAGGAGTCAATTACAATCGAAAAAACATCGATAGGAGTCAATTACAATCGAAAAAACATCAAAAAGAATCAAAAACAATCGATAAAACGTCGAAAAGTATCGAAAACAATTGAAAAAACATCGAAAGGAGTCAATTACAATCGAAAAAACATCGATAGGAGTCAATTACAATCGAAAAAACATCGAAAAGAATCAAAAACAATAGATAAAACGTCGAAAAGTATCGAAAACAATCGAAAAAACATCGAAAGGAGTCAATTACAATCGAAAAAACATCGATAGAAGTCAATTACAATCGAAAAAACATCGAAAAGAATCAAAAACAATCGATAAAACGTCGAAAAGTATCGAAAACAATCGGAAAAACATCGAAAGGAGTCAATTTCAATCGAATAAACATCGAAAAGAATCAAAAACAATCGATAAAACGTCGAAAAGTATCGAAAACAATCGAAAAAACATTGAAAGGAGTCAATGACAATCGAAAAAACATCGAAAGGAGTCAATTACAATCGAAAAAACATTGATAGGAGTCATTTACAATCGAAAAAACATCGAAAAGAATCGAAAACAATCGAAAAAACATCGAAAGGAGTCAATTACAATCGAAAAAACATCGATAGGAGTCAATTACAATCGAAAAAACATCGAAAAGAATCAAAAACAATCGATAAAACGTCGAAAAGTATCGAAAACAATCGAAAACAATGAAAACATCGAAAGGAGTCAATTACAATCGAAAAACATCGATAGGAGTCAATAACAATCGAAACAATCGAAAAACATCGAAAAGAATCAAAAACATTCGATAAAGCGTCGAAAAGTATCAAAAACAATCGAAAAAACATCGAAAGGAGTCAATTACAATCGAAAAAACATCGAAAAGAATCAAAAACAATCGGAGTCAATTACAATCGAAATTACAATTACAATCGAAAAACCATCGAAAAGAGTCAAAAACATCGATAAAACGTCGAAAAGTATCGAAAACAATCGAAAAAACATCGAAAAGAATCAAAAACAATCGATAAAACGTCGAAAAGTATCGAAAACAATCGAAAAAACATCGAAAGGAGTCAATTACAATCGAAAAAACATCGAAAAGAGTCAATTACAATCGAAAAAACATCGAAAAGAATCAAAAACAATCGATAAAACGTCGAAAAGAATCAAAAACAATCGATAAAACGTCGAAAAGTATCGAAAACAATCAAAAAAACATCGAAAGCAGTCAATTACAATCGAAAAAACATCGAAAAGAATCATAAACAATAGATAAAACGTCGAAAAGTATCGAAAACAATCGAAAAACCATCGAAAAGAATCAAAAACAATCGATAAAACGTCGAAAAGTATCGAAAACAATCGAAAAAACATCGAAAAGAATCAAAAACAATCGATAAAACGTCGAAAAGTATCGAAAACAATCGAAAAAACATCGAAAGGAGTCAATTACAATCGAAAAAACATCGAAAAGAGTCAATTACAATCGAAAAAACATCGAAAAGAATCAAAAACAATCGATAAAACGTCGAAAAGAATCAAAAACAATCGATAAAACGTCGAAAAGTATCGAAAACAATCGAAAAAACATCGAAAGCAGTCAATTACAATCGAAAAAACATCGAAAAGAATCAAAAACAATCGATAAAACGTCGAAAAGTATCGAAAACAATCGAAAAAACATCGAAAGGAGTCAATTACAATCGAAAGAACATCGATAGGAGTCAATTACAATCGAAAAAACATCGAAAAGAATCAAAAACAATCGATAAAACGTCGAAAAGTATCGAAAACAATCGAAAAAACATCGAAAGGAGTCAATTACAATCGAAAAAACATCGATGGGAGTCAATTACAATCGAAAAAACATCAAAAAGAATCAAAAACAATCGATAAAACGTCGAAAAGTATCGAAAACAATCGAAAAACCATCGAAAGGAGTCAATTACAATCGAAAAAACATCGAAAAGAATCAAAAACAATCGATAAAACGTCGAAAAGTATCGAAACAATCGAAAAAACATCGAAAGGAGTCAATTACAATTGAAAAAACATCGATAGGAGTCAATTACAATCGAAAAAACATCGAAAGGAGTCAATTACAATCGAAAAAACATCGAAAGGAGTCAATTACAATCGAAAAAACATCGAAAAGAAACAAAAACATTCGATGATACGTCGAAAAGTATCGAAAACAATCGAAAAAACATCGAAAGGAGTCAATTACAATCGAAAAAACATCGATAGGAGTCAATTACAATCGTAAAGAATCAAAAACAATAGATAAAACGTCGAAAAGTATCGAAAACAATCGAAAAAACATCGAAAGGAGTCAATTACAATCGAAAAAACATCGAAAAGAATCAAAAACAATCGATAAAACGTCGAAAAGTATCGAAAACAATCGAAAAAACATCGAAAGGAGTCAATTACAATCGAAATGAATCAAAAACAATCGATAAAACGTCGAAAAGTAACGAAAACAATCGAAAAAACATCGAAAGGAGTCAATTACAATCGAAAAAACATCGATAGGAGTCAATTACAATCGAAAAAACATCGAAAAGAATCGAAAACATTCGATGAAACGTCGAAAAGTATCGAAAACAATCGAAAAAACATCGAAAGGAGTCAATTACAATCGAAAAAACATCGATAGGAGTCAATTACAATCGAAAAGAAAAAACGTCAAGAACAAAACAATCGAAAACAATCGAAAAGAATCAAAAACAATCGATAAAACGTCGAAAAGAATCAAAAACAATCGAAAAAACATCGAAAGGAGTCAATTACAATTGAAATAAAAAAAAAACAATCGATAAAACGTCGAAAAGTAACGAAAACAATCGAAAAAACATCGAAAGGAGTCAATTACAATCGAAAAAACATCGATAGGAGTCAATTACAATCGAAAAAACATCGAAAAGAATCAAAAACAATCGATAAAACGTCGAAAAGTATCGAAAACAATCGAAAAAAACATCGAAAGGAGTCAATTACAAAAAAACAATCGAAAAGAATCAAAAACAATCGATAAAACGTCGAAAAGTAACGAAAACAATCGAAAAAACATCGAAAGGAGTCAATTACAATCGAAAAAACATCGATAGGAGTCAATTACAATCAAAAAAACATCGAAAAGAATCAAAAACAATCGATAAAACGTCGAAAAGTATCGAAAACAATCGAAAAAACATCGAAAGGAGTCAATTACAATCGAAAAAACATCGATAGGAGTCAATTACAATCGAAAAAACATCGAAAGGAGTCAATTACAATCGAAAAACATCGAAAAGAATCAAAAACAATCGATAAAACGTCGAAAAGTATCGAAAACAATCGAAAAAACATCGAAAGGAGTCAATTACAATCGAAAAAACATCGAAAGGAGTCAATTACAATCGAAAAAACATCGAAAAGAATCAAAAACAATCGATAAAACGTCGAAAAGTATCGAAAACAATCGAAAAAACATCGAAAGGAGTCAAATACATTCGAAAAAACATCGAAAGGAGTCAATTACAATCGAAAAAACAATCGAAAAAATCGAAAACAAAGGCAATTACAATCGAAAAAACATCGAAAAGAATCAAAAACAATCGATAAAACGTCGAAAAGTATCGAAAACTATCGAAAAAACATCGAAAGGAGTCAATTACAATCGAAAAAACATCGAAAAGAATCAAAAACAATCGATAAAACGTCGAAAAGTATCGAAAACAATCGAAAAAACATCGAAAGGAGTCAATTACAATCGAAAAAACATCGATAGGAGTCAATTACAATCGAAAAGAATCAAAAACAATCGATAAAACGTCGAAAAGAATCGAAAACAATCGAAAAAACATCGAAAGGAGTCAATTACAATCGAAAAAACATCGAAAAGAATCAAAAACAATCGATAAAACGTCGAAAAGTAACGAAAACAATCGAAAAAACATCGAAAGGAGTCAATTACAATCGAAAAAACATCGATAGGAGTCAATTACAATCGAAAAAACATCGAAAAGAATCAAAAACAATCGATAAAACGTCGAAAAGTATCGAAAACAATCGAAAAAACATCGAAAGGTCAATACAATCGAAAACATCGAAAGGAGTCAATTACAATCGAAAAGAATCAAAAACAATCGATAAAACGTCGAAAAGTAACGAAAACAATCGAATCGAAAAAACATCGAAAGGAGTCAATTACAATCGAAAAAACATCGATAAGAGTCAATTATAATCGATAAAACGTCGAAAAGTATCGAAAACAATCGAATAAACATCGAAAGGAGTCAATTACAATCGAAAAAACATCGAAAATACAATCAAAAAAAAAGACAATCGATAAAACGTCGAAAAGTATCGAAAACAATCGAAAAAACATCGAAAGGAGTCAATTACAATCGAAAAAACATCGAAAAGAATCAAAAACAATAAATAAAACGTCGAAAAGTATCGGAAACAATCGAAAAAACATCGAAAGGAGTCAATTACAATCGAAAAAACATCGATAGGAGTCAATTATAATCGATAAAACGTCGAAAAGTATCGAAAACAATCGAATAAACATCGAAAGGAGTCAATTACAATCGAAAAAACATCGAAAAGAATCAAAAACAATCGATAAAACGTCGAAAAGTATCGGAAACAATCGAAAAAACATCGAAAGGAGTCAATTACAATCGAAAAAACATCGAAAAGAATCAAAAACAATCGATAAAACGTCGAAAAGTATCAAAAACAATCGAAAAAACATCGAAAGGAGTCAATTACAATCGAAAAAACATCGATAGGAGTCAATTACAATCGAAAAAACATCGAAAAGAATCAAAAACAATCGATAAAACGCCGAAAAGTATCGAAAACAATCGAAAAAACATCGAAAGGAGTCATTTACAATCGAAAAAACATCGAAAAGAATCAAAAACAATCGATAAAACGTCGAAAAGTATCGAAAAGAATCGAAAAAACATCGAAAGGAGTCAATTACAATCGAAAAACATCGATAGGAGTCAATTATAATCGATAAAACGTCGAAAAGTATCGAAAACAATCGAATAAACATCGAAAGGAGTCAATTACAATCGAAAAAACATCGAAAATAATCAAAAACAATCGATAAAACGTCGAAAAGTATCGAAAACAATCGAAAAAACATCGAAAGGAGTCAATTACAATCGAAAAAACATCGAAAAGAATCAAAAACAATCGATAAAACGTCGAAAAGTATCGGAAACAATCGAAAAAACATCGAAAGGAGTCAATTACAATCGAAAAAAAACATCGAAAAGAATCAAAAACAATCGATAAAACGTCGAAAAGAATTAAAAACAATCGAAAAAACATCGAAAGGAGTCAATTACAATCGAAAAAACATCGAAAAGAATCAAAAACAATCGATAAAACGTCGAAAAGTATCGAAAACAATCGAAAAAACATCGAAAGGAGTCAATTACAATCGAAATGAATCAAAAACAATCGATAAAACGTCGAAAAGTAACGAAAACAATCGAAAAAACATCGAAAGGAGTCAATTACAATCGAAAAAACATCGATGGGAGTCAATTACAATCGAAAAAACATCGAAAAGAATCGAAAACATTCGATGAAACGTCGAAAAGTATCGAAAACAATCGAAAAAACATCGAAAGGAGTCAATTACAATCGAAAAAACATCGATAGGAGTCAATTACAATCGTAAAGAATCAAAAACAATAGATAAAACGTCGAAAAGTATCGAAAACAATCGAAAAAACATCGAAAGGAGTCAATTACAATCGAAAAAACATCGAAAAGAATCAAAAACAATCGATAAAACGTCGAAAAGTATCGAAAACAATCGTGAAAAAACATCGAAAGGAGTCAATTAAACAATCGAAAAAAATCGAGAAAATGAATCAAAAACAATCGATAAAACGTCGAAAAGTATCGAAAACAATCGAAAAAACATCGAAAGGAGTCAATTACAATCGAAAAAACATCGATAGGAGTCAATTACAATCGAAAAGAATCAAAAACAATCGATAAAACGTCGAAAAGAATCAAAAACAATCGAAAAAACATCGAAAGGAGTCAATTACAATTGAAATAAATCAAAAACAATCGATAAAACGTCGAAAAGTAACGAAAACAATCGAAAAAACATCGAAAGGAGTCAATTACAATCGAAAAAACATCGATAGGAGTCAATTACAATCGAAAAAACATCGAAAAGAATCAAAAACAATCGATAAAACGTCGAAAAGTATCGAAAACAATCGAAAAAACATCGAAAGGAGTCAATTACAATTGAAATGAATCAAAAACAATCGATAAAACGTCGAAAAGTAACGAAAACAATCGAAAAAACATCGAAAGGAGTCAATTACAATCGAAAAAACATCGATAGGAGTCAATTACAATCAAAAAAACATCGAAAAGAATCAAAAACAATCGATAAAACGTCGAAAAGTATCGAAAACAATCGAAAAAACATCGAAAGGAGTCAATTACAATCGAAAAAACATCGATAGGAGTCAATTACAATCGAAAAAACATCGAAAAGAATCAAAAACAATCGATAAAACGTCGAAAAGTATCGAAAACAATCGAAAAAACATCGAAAGGAGTCAATTACAATCGAAAAAACATCGATAGGAGTCAATTACAATCGAAAAAACATCGAAAGGAGTCAATTACAATCGAAAAAACATCGAAAAGAATCAAAAACAATCGATAAAACGTCGAAAAGTATCTAAAACAATCGAAAAAACATCGAAAGGAGTCAATTACAATCGAAAAAACATCGATGGGAGTCAATTACAATCGAAAAAACATCGAAAAGAATCAAAAACAATCGATAAAACGTCGAAAAGTATCGAAAACAGTCGAAAAAACATCGAAAGGAGTCAATTACAATCGAAAAAACATCGATAGGAGTCAATTACAATCGAAAAAACATCGAAAGGAGTCAATTACAATCGAAAAAACATCGATAGGAGTCAATTACAATCGAAAAAACATCGAAAAGAATCAAAAACAATCGATAAAACGTCGAAAAGTATCGGAAACAATCGAAAAAACATCGAAAGGAGTCAATTACAATCGAAAAAACATCGAAAAGAATCGAAAACATTCGATGAAACGTCGAAAAGTATCGAAAACAATCGAAAAAACATCGAAAGGAGTCAATTACATTCGAAAAACATCGATAGGAGTCAATTACAATCGAAAAGAATCAAAAACAATCGATAAAACGTCGAAAAGTATCGAAAACAATCGAAAAAACATCGAAAGGAGTCAATTACAATCGAAAAAACATCGAAAAGAATCAAAAACAATCGATAAAACGTCGAAAAGTATCGAAAACTATCGAAAAAACATCGAAAGGAGTCAATTACAATCGAAAAAACATCGAAAAGAATCAAAAACAATCGATAAAACGTCGAAAAGTATCGAAAACAATCGAAAAAACATCGAAAGGAGTCAATTACAATCGAAAAAACATCGATAGGATTCAATTACAATCGAAAAGAATCAAAAACAATCGATAAAACGTCGAAAAGAATCAAAAACAATCGAAAAAACATCGAAAGGAGTCAATTACAATTGAAATAGATCAAAAACAATCGATAAAACGTCGAAAAGTAACGAAAACAATCGAAAAAACATCGAAAGGAGTCAATTACAATCGAAAAAATATCGATAGGAGTCAATTACAATCGAAAAAACATCGAAAAGAATCAAAAACAATCGATAAAACGTCGAAAAGTATCGAAAACAATCGAAAAAACATCGAAAGGAGTCAATTACAATTGAAATGAATCAAAAACAATCGATAAAACGTCGAAAAGTAACGAAAACAATCGAAAAAACATCGAAAGGAGTCAATTACAATCGAAAAAACATCGATAGGAGTCAATTACAATCGAAAAAACATCGAAAAGAATCAAAAACAATCGATAAAACGTCGAAAAGTATCGGAAACAATCGAAAAAACATCGAAAGGAGTCAATTACAATCGAAAAAACATCGAAAAGAATCAAAAACAATCGATAAAACGTCGAAAAGTATCGGAAACAATCGAAAAAACATCGAAAGGAGTCAATTACAATCGAAAAAACATCGATAGGAGTCAATTATAATCGATAAAACGTCGAAAAGTATCGAAAACAATCGAATAAACATCGAAAGGAGTCAATTACAATCGAAAAAAACATCGAAAATAATCAAAAACAATCGATAAAACGTCGAAAAATATCGAAAACAATCGAAAAAACATCGAAAGGAGTCAATTACAATCGAAAAAACATCGAAAAGAATCAAAAACAATCGATAAAACGTCGAAAAGTATCGAAAACAATCGAAAAAACATCGAAAGGAGTCATTTACAATCGAAAAAACATCGAAAAGAATCAAAAACAATCGATAAAACGTCGAAAAGTATCGAAAAGAATCGGAAAAACATCGAAAGGAGTCAATTACAATCGAAAAACATCGATAGGAGTCAATTATAATCGATAAAACGTCGAAAAGTATCGAAAACAATCGAATAAACATCGAAAGGAGTCAATTACAATCGAAAAAAACATCGAAAATAATCAAAAACAATCGATAAAACGTCGAAAAGTATCGAAAACAATCGAAAAAACATCGAAAGGAGTCAATTACAATCGAAAAAACATCGAAAAGAATCAAAAACAATCGATAAAACGTCGAAAAGTATCGGAAACAATCGAAAAAACATCGAAAGGAGTCAATTACAATCGAAAAAAAAACATCGAAAAGAATCAAAAACAATCGATAAAACGTCGAAAAGAATTAAAAACAATCGAAAAAACATCGAAAGGAGTCAATTACAATCGAAAAAACATCGATAGGAGTCAATTACAATCGAAAAAACATCGAAAAGAATCAAAAACAATCGATAAAACGTCGAAAAGTATCGAAAACAATCGAAAAAACATCGAAAGGAGTCAATTACAATCGAAAAAACATCGATAAAAGTCAATTACAATCGAAAAAACATCGAAAAGAATCAAAAACAATCGATAAAACGTCGAAAAGTATCGAAAACAATCGAAAAAACATCGAAAGGAGTCAATTACCATCGAAAAAACATCGAAAAGAATCAAAAACAATCGATAAAACGTCGAAAAGAATCAAAAACAATCGATAAAACGTCGAAAAGTATCGAAAACAATCGGAAAAACATCGAAAGGAGTCAATTTCAATCGAAAAAACATCGAAAAGAATCAGAAACAATCGATAAAACGTCGAAAAGTATCGAAAACAATCGAAAAAACATCGAAAGGAGTCAATTACAATCGAAAAACATAGATAGGAGTCAATTACAATCGAAAAATCATCGAAAAGAATAAAAAACAATCGATAAAACGTCGAAAAGTAACGAAAACAATCGAAAAAACATCGAAAGGAGTCAATTACAATCGAAAAAACATCGATAGGAGTCAATTACAATCGAAAAAACATCAAAAAGAATGAAAAACAATCGATAAAACGTCGAAAAGTATCGAAAACAATCGAAAAAACATCGAAAGGAGTCAATTACAATCAAAAAAACATCGAAAAGAATCAAAAACGATAGATAAAACGTCGAAAAGTATCGAAAACAAACGAAAAAACATCGAAAGGAGTCAATTACAATCGAAAAAAACATCGAAAAGAATCAAAAACAATCGATAAAACGTCGAAAAGTATCGAAAACAATCGAAAAAACATCGAAAGGAGTCAATTACAATCGAAAAAACATCGATAGGAGTCAATTACAATCGAAAAAACATCGAAAAGATTCAAAAACAATCGACAAAACGTCGAAAAGTATCGAAAACAATCGAAAAAACATCGATAGGAGTCAATTACAATCGAAAAAACATCGAAAAGAATCAAAAACAATCGATAAAACGTCGATAAGTATCGAAAACAATCGAAAAAACATCGAAAGGAGTCAATTACAATCGTAAAACATCGAAATGAATCAAAAACAATCGATAAAACGTCGAAAAGAATCAAAAACAATCGATAAAACGTCGAAAGTATCGAAAACAATCGAAAAAACATCGAAAGGAGTCAATTACAATCGAAAAAACATCGAAAAGAATCAAAAACAATCGATAAAACGTCGAAAAGTATCGAAAACAATCGAAAAAACATCGAAAGGAGTCAATTACAATCGAAAAAACATTGAAAAGAATCAAAAACAATCGATAAAACGTCGAAAAGTATCGAAAACAATCGAAAAAACATCGAAAGGAGTCAATTACAATCGAAAAAACATCGAAAAGAATCAAAAACAATCGATAAAACGTCGAAAAGTATCGAAAAGAATCGAAAAAACATCGAAAGGAGTCAATTACAATCGAACAAACATCGATAGGAGTCAATTATAATCGATAAAATGTCGAAAAGTATCGAAAACAATCGAAAAAACATCGAAAGGAGTCAATTACAATCGAAAAAAACATCGAAAATAATCAAAAACAATCGATGAAACGTCGAAAAGTATCGTAAACAATCGAAAAAACATCGAAAGGAGTCAATTACAATCGAAAAAACATCGAAAAGAATCAAAAACAATCGATAAAACGTCGAAAAGTATCGAAAACAATCGAAAAAACATCGAAAGGAGTCATTTACAATCGAAAAAACATCGAAAAGAATCAAAAACAATCGATAAAACGTCGAAAAGTATCGAAAACAATCGAAAAAACATCGAAAGGAGTCAATTACAATCGAAAAAACATTGATAGGAGTCAATTACAATCGAAAAAACATCGAAAAGTATCAAAAACAATCGATAAAACGTCGAAAAGTATCGAAAACAATCGATAAAACGTCGAAAAGTAACGAAAACAATCGAAAAAACATCGAAAGGAGTCAATTAAAATCGAAAAACATCGAAAGGAGTCAATTACAATCGAAAAAACATCGAAAAGAATCAAAAACAATCGATAAAACGTCGAAAAGTATCGAAAACAATCGAAAAAACATCGAAAGGAGTCAATTACAATCGAAAAAACATCGATAGGAGTCAATTACAATCGTAAAGAATCAAAAACAATAGATAAAACGTCGAAAAGTATCGAAAACAATCGAAAAAACATCGAAAGGAGTCAATTACAATCGAAAAAACATCGAAAAGAATCAAAAACAATCGATAAAACGTCGAAAAGTATCGAAAACAATCGAAAAAACATCGAAAGGAGTCAATTACAATCGAAATGAATCAAAAACAATCGATAAAACGTCGAAAAGTAACGAAAACAATCGAAAAAACATCGAAAGGAGTCAATTACAATCGAAAAAACATCGATAGGAGTCAATTACAATCGAAAAAACATCGAAAAGAATCGAAAACATTCGATGAAACGTCGAAAAGTATCGAAAACAATCGAAAAAACATCGAAAGGAGTCAATTACAATCGAAAAAACATCGATAGGAGTCAATTACAATCGAAAAGAATCAAAAACAATCGATAAAACGTCGAAAAGAATCAAAAACAATCGAAAAAACATCGAAAGGAGTCAATTACAATTGAAATAAATCAAAAACAATCGATAAAACGTCGAAAAGTAACGAAAACAATCGAAAAAACATCGAAAGGAGTCAATTACAATCGAAAAAACATCGAAAGGAGTCAATTACAATCGAAAAAACATCGAAAAGAATCAAAAACAATCGATAAAACGTCGAAAAGTATCGAAAACAATCGAAAAAACATCGAAAGGAGTCAATTACAATTGAAATGAATCAAAAACAATCGATAAAACGTCGAAAAGTAACGAAAACAATCGAAAAAACATCGAAAGGAGTCAATTACAATCGAAAAAACATCGATAGGAGTCAATTACAATCGTAAAGAATCAAAAACAATAGATAAAACGTCGAAAAGTATCGAAAACAATCGAAAAAACATCGAAAGGAGTCAATTACAATCGAAAAAACATCGATAGGAGTCAATTACAATCGAAAAGAATCAAAAACAATCGATAAAACGTCGAAAAGTATCGAAAACAATCGAAAAAACATCGAAAGGAGTCAATTACAATCGAAAAAACATCGATAGGAGTCAATTACAATCGAAAAAACATCGAAAAGATTCAAAAACAATCGATAAAACGTCGAAAAGTATCGAAAACAATCGAAAAAACATCGATAGGAGTCAATTACAATCGAAAAAACATCGAAAAGAATCAAAAACAATCGATAAAACGTCGATAAGTATCGAAAACAATCGAAAAAACATCGAAAGGAGTCAATTACAATCGTAAAACATCGAAATGAATCAAAAACAATCGATAAAACGTCGAAAAGAATCAAAAACAATCGATAAAACGTCGAAAGTATCGAAAACAATCGAAAAAACATCGAAAGGAGTCAATTACAATCGAAAAAACATCGAAAAGAATCAAAAACAATCGATAAAACGTCGAAAAGTATCGAAAACAATCGAAAAAACATCGAAAGGAGTCAATTACAATCGAAAAAACATCGATAGGAGTCAATTACAATCGTAAAGAATCAAAAACAATAGATAAAACGTCGAAAAGTATCGAAAACAATCGAAAAAACATCGAAAGGAGTCAATTACAATCGAAAAAACATCGAAAAGAATCAAAAACAATCGATAAAACGTCGAAAAGTATCGAAAACAATCGAAAAAACATCGAAAGGAGTCAATTACAATCGAAATGAATCAAAAACAATCGATAAAACGTCGAAAAGTAACGAAAACAATCGAAAAAACATCGAAAGGAGTCAATTACAATCGAAAAAACATCGATAGGAGTCAATTACAATCGAAAAAACATCGAAAAGAATCGAAAACATTCGATGAAACGTCGAAAAGTATCGAAAACAATCGAAAAAACATCGAAAGGAGTCAATTACAATCGAAAAAACATCGATAGGAGTCAATTACAATCGAAAAGAATCAAAAACAATCGATAAAACGTCGAAAAGAATCAAAAACAATCGAAAAAACATCGAAAGGAGTCAATTACAATTGAAATAAATCAAAAACAATCGATAAAACGTCGAAAAGTAACGAAAACAATCGAAAAAACATCGAAAGGAGTCAATTACAATCGAAAAAACATCGAAAGGAGTCAATTACAATCGAAAAAACATCGAAAAGAATCAAAAACAATCGATAAAACGTCGAAAAGTATCGAAAACAATCGAAAAAACATCGAAAGGAGTCAATTACAATTGAAATGAATCAAAAACAATCGATAAAACGTCGAAAAGTAACGAAAACAATCGAAAAAACATCGAAAGGAGTCAATTACAATCGAAAAAACATCGATAGGAGTCAATTACAATCGTAAAGAATCAAAAACAATAGATAAAACGTCGAAAAGTATCGAAAACAATCGAAAAAACATCGAAAGGAGTCAATTACAATCGAAAAAACATCGATAGGAGTCAATTACAATCGAAAAGAATCAAAAACAATCGATAAAACGTCGAAAAGTATCGAAAACAATCGAAAAAACATCGAAAAGAGTCAATTACAATCGAAATGAATCAAAAACAATCGATAAAACGTCGAAAAGTAACGAAAACAATCGAAAAAACATCGAAAGGAGTCAATTACAATCGAAAAAACATCGATAGGAGTCAATTACAATCGAAAAAACATCGAAAAGAATCGAAAACATTCGATGAAACGTCGAAAAGTATCGAAAACAATCGAAAAAACATCGAAAGGAGTCAATTACAATCGAAAAAACATCGATAGGAGTCAATTACAATCGAAAAGAATCAAAAACAATCGATAAAACGTCGAAAAGAATCAAAAACAATCGAAAAAACATCGAAAGGAGTCAATTACAATTGAAATAAATCAAAAACAATCGATAAAACGTCGAAAAGTAACGAAAACAATCGAAAAAACATCGAAAGGAGTCAATTACAATCGAAAAAACATCGAAAGGAGTCAATTACAATCGAAAAAACATCGAAAAGAATCAAAAACAATCGATAAAACGTCGAAAAGTATCGAAAACAATCGAAAAAACATCGAAAGGAGTCAATTACAATTGAAATGAATCAAAAACAATCGATAAAACGTCGAAAAGTAACGAAAACAATCGAAAAAACATCGAAAGGAGTCAATTACAATCGAAAAAACATCGATAGGAGTCAATTACAATCGTAAAGAATCAAAAACAATAGATAAAACGTCGAAAAGTATCGAAAACAATCGAAAAAACATCGAAAGGAGTCAATTACAATCGAAAAAACATCGAAAGGAGTCAATTACAATCGAAAAGAATCAAAAACAATCGATAAAACGTCGAAAAGTATCGAAAACAATCGAAAAAACATCGAAAGGAGTCAATTACAATCGAAAAAACATCGATAGGAGTCAATTACAATCGAAAAAACATCGAAAAGATTCAAAAACAATCGACAAAACGTCGAAAAGTATCGAAAACAATCGAAAAAACATCGATAGGAGTCAATTACAATCGAAAAAACATCGAAAAGAATCAAAAACAATCGATAAAACGTCGATAAGTATCGAAAACAATCGAAAAAACATCGAAAGGAGTCAATTACAATCGTAAAACATCGAAATGAATCAAAAACAATCGATAAAACGTCGAAAAGAATCAAAAACAATCGATAAAACGTCGAAAGTATCGAAAACAATCGAAAAAACATCGAAAGGAGTCAATTACAATCGAAAAAACATCGAAAAGAATCAAAAACAATCGATAAAACGTCGAAAAGTATCGAAAACAATCGAAAAAACATCGAAAGGAGTCAATTACAATCGAAAAAACATCGATAGGAGTCAATTACAATCGTAAAGAATCAAAAACAATAGATAAAACGTCGAAAAGTATCGAAAACAATCGAAAAAACATCGAAAGGAGTCAATTACAATCGAAAAAACATCGAAAAGAATCAAAAACAATCGATAAAACGTCGAAAAGTATCGAAAACAATCGAAAAAACATCGAAAGGAGTCAATTACAATCGAAAAAACATCGAAAAGAATCAAAAACAATCGATAAAACGTCGAAAAGTAACGAAAACAATCGAAAAAACATCGAAAGGAGTCAATTACAATCGAAAAAACATCGATAGGAGTCAATTACAATCGAAAAAACATCGAAAAGAATCGAAAACATTCGATGAAACGTCGAAAAGTATCGAAAACAATCGAAAAAACATCGAAAGGAGTCAATTACAATCGAAAAAACATCGATAAGAGTCATACAATCGAAAAATCGAAAAGAATCAAAAACAATCGATAAAACGTCGAAAAGAATCAAAAACAATCGAAAAAACATCGAAAGGAGTCAATTACAATTGAAATAAATCAAAAACAATCGATAAAACGTCGAAAAGTAACGAAAACAATCGAAAAAACATCGAAAGGAGTCAATTACAATCGAAAAAACATCGAAAGGAGTCAATTACAATCGAAAAAACATCGAAAAGAATCAAAAACAATCGATAAAACGTCGAAAAGTATCGAAAACAATCGAAAAAACATCGAAAGGAGTCAATTACAATTGAAATGAATCAAAAACAATCGATAAAACGTCGAAAAGTAACGAAAACAATCGAAAAAACATCGAAAGGAGTCAATTACAATCGAAAAAACATCGATAGGAGTCAATTACAATCGTAAAGAATCAAAAACAATAGATAAAACGTCGAAAAGTATCGAAAACAATCGAAAAAACATCGAAAGGAGTCAATTACAATCGAAAAAACATCGATAGGAGTCAATTACAATCGAAAAGAATCAAAAACAATCGATAAAACGTCGAAAAGTATCGAAAACAATCGAAAAAACATCGAAAGGAGTCAATTACAATCGAAAAAACATCGATAGGAGTCAATTACAATCGAAAAAACATCGAAAAGATTCAAAAACAATCGACAAAACGTCGAAAAGTATCGAAAACAATCGAAAAAACATCGATAGGAGTCAATTACAATCGAAAAAACATCGAAAAGAATCAAAAACAATCGATAAAACGTCGATAAGTATCGAAAACAATCGAAAAAACATCGAAAGGAGTCAATTACAATCGTAAAACATCGAAATGAATCAAAAACAATCGATAAAACGTCGAAAAGAATCAAAAACAATCGATAAAACGTCGAAAGTATCGAAAACAATCGAAAAAACATCGAAAGGAGTCAATTACAATCGAAAAAACATCGAAAAGAATCAAAAACAATCGATAAAACGTCGAAAAGTATCGAAAACAATCGAAAAAACATCGAAAGGAGTCAATTACAATCGAAAAAACATTGAAAAGAATCAAAAACAATCGATAAAACGTCGAAAAGTATCGAAAACAATCGAAAAAACATCGAAAGGAGTCAATTACAATCGAAAAAACATCGAAAAGAATCAAAAACAATCGATAAAACGTCGAAAAGTATCGAAAAGAATCGAAAAAACATCGAAAGGAGTCAATTACAATCGAACAAACATCGATAGGAGTCAATTATAATCGATAAAATGTCGAAAAGTATCGAAAACAATCGAAAAAACATCGAAAGGAGTCAATTACAATCGAAAAAAACATCGAAAATAATCAAAAACAATCGATGAAACGTCGAAAAGTATCGTAAACAATCGAAAAAACATCGAAAGGAGTCAATTACAATCGAAAAAACATCGAAAAGAATCAAAAACAATCGATAAAACGTCGAAAAGTATCGAAAACAATCGAAAAAACATCGAAAGGAGTCATTTACAATCGAAAAAACATCGAAAAGAATCAAAAACAATCGATAAAACGTCGAAAAGTATCGAAAACAATCGAAAAAACATCGAAAGGAGTCAATTACAATCGAAAAAACATTGATAGGAGTCAATTACAATCGAAAAAACATCGAAAAGTATCAAAAACAATCGATAAAACGTCGAAAAGTATCGAAAACAATCGATAAAACGTCGAAAAGTAACGAAAACAATCGAAAAAACATCGAAAGGAGTCAATTAAAATCGAAAAAACATCGAAAGGAGTCAATTACAATCGAAAAAACATCGAAAAGAATCAAAAACAATCGATAAAACGTCGAAAAGTATCGAAAACAATCGAAAAAACATCGAAAGGAGTCAATTACAATCGAAAAAACATCGATAGGAGTCAATTACAATCGTAAAGAATCAAAAACAATAGATAAAACGTCGAAAAGTATCGAAAACAATCGAAAAAACATCGAAAGGAGTCAATTACAATCGAAAAAACATCGAAAAGAATCAAAACAATCGATAAAACGTCGAAAAGTATCGAAAACAATCGAAAAAACATCGAAAGGAGTCAATTACAATCGAAATGAATCAAAAACAATCGATAAAACGTCGAAAAGTAATCGAAAACAATCGAAAAACATCGAAAGGAGTCAATTACAATCGAAAAAACATCGATAGGAGTCAATTACAATCGAAAAAACATCGAAAAGAATCGAAAACATTCGATGAAACGTCGAAAAGTATCGAAAACAATCGAAAAAACATCGAAAGGAGTCAATTACAATCGAAAAATCAAAAACAATCGATAATTACAATCGAAAAGAATCAAAAACAATCGATAAAACGTCGAAAAGAATCAAAAACAATCGAAAAAACATCGAAAGGAGTCAATTACAATCGAAATAAAAATCAAAAACAATCGATAAAACGTCGAAAAGTAACGAAAACAATCGAAAAAACATCGAAAGGAGTCAATTACAATCGAAAAAACATCGAAAGGAGTCAATTACAATCGAAAAACATCGAAAAGAATCAAAAACAATCGATAAAACGTCGAAAAGTATCGAAAACAATCGAAAAAACATCGAAAGGAGTCAATTACAATTGAAATAAATCAAAAACAATCGATAAAACGTCGAAAAGTAACGAAAACAATCGAAAAAACATCGAAAGGAGTCAATTACAATCGAAAAAACATCGAAAGGAGTCAATTACAATCGAAAAACATCGAAAAGAATCAAAAACAATCGATAAAACGTCGAAAAGTATCGAAAACAATCGAAAAACATCGAAAGGAGTCAATTACAATCGAAAAGAATCGATAGCAATCGATAAATCGAAAAGAATCGAAAACAATCGATAAAACGTCGAAAGAGTCAAAAACAATCGAAAAAACATCGAAAGGAGTCAATTACAATTGAAATAAATCAAAAACAATCGATAAAACGTCGAAAAGTAACGAAAACAATCGAAAAAACATCGAAAGGAGTCAATTACAATCGAAAAAACATCGATAGGAGTCAATTACAATCAAAAAAACATCGAAAAGAATCAAAAACAATCGATAAAACGTCGAAAAGTATCGAAAACAATCGAAAAAACATCGAAAGGAGTCAATTACAATCGAAAAAACATCGATAGAGGTCAATTACAATCGAAAAACATCAAATCAAAAGGAGTCAATTACAATCGAAAAAACATCGAAAAGAATCAAAAACAATCGATAAAACGTCGAAAAGTATCGAAAACAATCGAAAAAACATCGAAAGGAGTCAATTACAATCGAAAAAACATCGATAGGAGTCAATTACAATCGAAAAAACATCGAAAAGAATCAAAAACAATCGATAAAACATCGAAAAGTATCGAAAACAATCGAAAAAACATCGAAAGGAGTCAATTACAATCGAAAAAACATCGATAGGAGTCAATTACAATCGAAAAAACATCGATGGGAGTCAATTACAATCGAAAAAACATCGAAAAGAATCAAAAACAATCGATAAAACATCGAAAAGTATCGAAAACAGTCGAAAAAACATCGAAAGGAGTCAATTACAATCGAAAAAACATCGATAGGAGTCAATTACAATCGAAAAAACATCGAAAGGAGTCAATTACAATCGAAAAAACATCGAAAAGAATCAAAAACAATCGATAAAACGTCGAAAAGAATCTAAAACAATCGAAAAAACATCGAAAGGAGTCAATTACAATCGAAAAAACATCGATGGGAGTCAATTACAATCGAAAAAACATCGAAAAGAATCAAAAACAATCGATAAAACGTCGAAAAGTATCGAAAACAGTCGAGAAAACATCGAAAGGAGTCAATTACAATCGAAAAAACATCGATAGGAGTCAATTACAATCGAAAAAACATCGAAAGGAGTCAATTACAATCGAAAAAACATCGATAGGAGTCAATTACAATCGAAAAAACATCGAAAAGAATCAAAAACAATCGATAAAACGTCGAAAAGTATCGAAAACAATCGAAAAAACATCGAAAGGAGTCAATTACAATCGAAAAAACATCGAAAAGAATCGAAAACATTCGATGAAACGTCGAAAAGTATCGAAAACAATCGAAAAAACATCGAAAGGAGTCAATTACATTCGAAAAAACATCGATTGGAGTCAATTACAATCGAAAAGAATCAAAAACAATCGATAAAACGTCGAAAAGTATCGAAAACAATCGAAAAAACATCGAAAGGAGTCAATTACAATCGAAAAAACATCGAAAAGAATCAAAAACAATCGATAAAACGTCGAAAAGTATCGAAAACTATCGAAAAAACATCGAAAGGAGTCAATTACAATCGAAAAAACATCGAAAAGAATCAAAAACAATCGATAAAACGTCGAAAAGTATCGAAAACAATCGAAAAAACATCGAAAGGAGTCAATTACAATCGAAAAAACATCGATAGGAGTCAATTACAATCGAAAAGAATCAAAAACAATCGATAAAACGTCGAAAAGAATCAAAAACAATCGAAAAAACATCGAAAGGAGTCAATTACAATTGAAATAGATCAAAAACAATCGATAAAACGTCGAAAAGTAACGAAAACAATCGAAAAAACATCGAAAGGAGTCAATTACAATCGAAAAAATATCGATAGGAGTCAATTACAATCGAAAAAACATCGAAAAGAATCAAAAACAATCGATAAAACGTCGAAAAGTATCGAAAACAATCGAAAAAACATCGAAAGGTGTCAATTACAATTGAAATGAATCAAAAACAATCGATAAAACGTCGAAAAGTAACGAAAACAATCGAAAAAACATCGAAAGGAGTCAATTACAATCGAAAAAACATCGATAGGAGTCAATTACAATCGAAAAAACATCGAAAAGAATCAAAAACAATCGATAAAACGTCGAAAAGTATCGGAAACAATCGAAAAAACATCGAAAGGAGTCAATTACAATCGAAAAAACATCGAAAAGAATCAAAAACAATCGATAAAACGTCGAAAAGTATCGGAAACAATCGAAAAAACATCGAAAGGAGTCAATTACAATCGAAAAAACATCGATAGGAGTCAATTATAATCGATAAAACGTCGAAAAGTATCGAAAACAATCGAATAAACATCGAAAGGAGTCAATTACAATCGAAAAAAACATCGAAAATAATCAAAAACAATCGATAAAACGTCGAAAAGTATCGAAAACAATCGAAAAAACATCGAAAGGAGTCAATTACAATCGAAAAAACATCGAAAAGAATCAAAAACAATCGATAAAACGTCGAAAAGTATCGAAAACAATCGAAAAAACATCGAAAGGAGTCATTTACAATCGAAAAAACATCGAAAAGAATCAAAAACAATCGATAAAACGTCGAAAAGTATCGAAAAGAATCGAAAAAACATCGAAAGGAGTCAATTACAATCGAAAAACATCGATAGGAGTCAATTATAATCGATAAAACGTCGAAAAGTATCGAAAACAATCGAATAAACATCGAAAGGAGTCAATTACAATCGAAAAAAACATCGAAAATAATCAAAAACAATCGATAAAACGTCGAAAAGTATCGAAAACAATCGAAAAAACATCGAAAGGAGTCAATTACAATCGAAAAAACATCGAAAAGAATCAAAAACAATCGATAAAACGTCGAAAAGTATCGGAAACAATCGAAAAAACATCGAAAGGAGTCAATTACAATCGAAAAAAAAACATCGAAAAGAATCAAAAACAATCGATAAAACGTCGAAAAGAATTAAATACAATCGAAAAAACATCGATAGGAGTCAATTACAATCGAAAAAACATCGATAGGAGTCAATTACTTTTATTTATTTATTTTTTATTTATTTATTTAATGTCAACTATAAACAGTCGACAGAAATTTAAAATTAAGTGTAAAATTAAAATTAAATTTAAAAATAATTAAATTATTCATATTAAATATTAAAAATATAAAAATTATAATTAAATTGAAAAAAGAAAAAATATAAAATAAAAATAATAAATAAATAGTTCTGGGGTGAGTAAAAGTAAATTGATTCAACATTTGTTGCTAGGATTGGGGAAACCCAGGAAAACCCAATCAAATCAATGACCACCACCAGAGATTAAATTGATTAATGTGTGCGTAAATGTTCTAAGATTAAGGCTTTATTGGTAGAGATAGAAGACTCTAATCTAATAACCCCGTAAAGTCTGTTAAACTCAGAACATAGTACTCTAAAAGGTTCATGCATAAGGTAATTAGTATGGCAAGTGCTAGTTGTTAATAAGGAGTAGAAACGAGTTGATCTAATAGGAAGTGAAAAGTTTAATTTGTTTAGTAAGAAAGGAGAGTCAATATCACCATTTATAAGTTTTTGAATGAAAGTTACACCCAGCATAATGCGACGGTGTGAAAGGGAAGGAAGATTAATTAATAGTAATCTACTAGGATATGGCGGAAGGTTAAGTTGTGGTGACCAGTTTAAGTTTCTTAGTGCGAAAATTAGAAACTTCTTTTGCACCGATTCAATTTTGTCTTTATAAGTCTGATACTGTGGCGACCACAAACAGGACCCATACTCGAGGATGGGACGTACCAGAGAGACATAAAGCTGTTTAGTCGTATAAGGGTCATTGAATTCCTTAGACCAACGCTTAATGAAACCTAAGACCTTCATGGCTTTATTTACCATGAACTCAATGTGATCGTTGAAAGAAAGTTTACGATCAAGTAAGATGCCTAGGTCATTAATTTGAGATATATTCT
This sequence comes from Drosophila quadrilineata, assembly GCA_018150725.1. Classification (NCBI taxonomy): domain Eukaryota; kingdom Metazoa; phylum Arthropoda; class Insecta; order Diptera; family Drosophilidae; genus Drosophila; species Drosophila quadrilineata. Next base: position 25,857 of record JAECWN010000315.1, read on the forward strand.
CGAGAGGATGGCCTTCTAACAAGTATTGAACATGCACAGGTTGTGTTCTGCAAAAAGTCATGGCTTTGCATTTTGAGCAATTGAGGGCAATAAGATTGGTTTTGCACCATGAATTGAAAATGTTAAGATCAGCTTGCAACAAAGAAGCAGAAATAGGATCCTTATAAGAGAGGCATAATTTAACGTCATCTGCATACATCAAAACAGCACTATTCTTAATAATAGACGGAAGGTCATTAATAAATAAATTGAAAAGCAATGGTCCGAGGTGGCTACCTTGGGGCACTCCTGAATAAACAGAGATCTGCTTAGAGAGAGCAGAATTGAACATTACTCTCTGAGTTCTATTTTTAAGATAGTTGGAGATCCAATTCATAAGAATATGAGGAAAACCAAGAAGCGACAACTTGTGCATTAGGAGAGTATGGTTTACAGAATCAAATGCTTTACTGAAATCAGTGTAGATGACGTCCGTTTGCATCGAGCTATGAAACCCACTAATGACAATAGAGGAGAGTTCCAATAAGTTTGTTGTAGTAGATTTGGATCTCACAAAGCCATGCTGGGTTGGTGAGATGATTGAGCTACATAAGTGTTGCAGTTGAGAAGTAATGATTTTCTCGAATAATTTAGGAATAGCAGACAACTTAGAAATAGCTCTATAGTTCATGACGTCAGACTTAGAGCCTTTTTTGTGTAAGGGAATAACATAAGATTCTTTCCATAACTTAGGAAATAATCCGGTCGAAACGGACAAAGAAAAAAGTTTAAGAATTGGCTTACAGAGCGAATTAGCACAGTATCTGAGAACACAGCCAGGCACCCCATCTGGCCCAGGAGAAAAAGATGGCTTGACCAAAGTCAGCTCACAACCTAACGAACTTTCCGTAATCTGCGGACCGAAAACAGAGTTAGATGGATAAATTCTATAAGGATAAGGACACTTAGAATCGTAAATCTTAGACGAATAAGTATCCTGGAAAAAATCTGCAAATAAGTCCGAAATGTTTTGATCGGTACTAGCTGTTTTCTCGTTTAGAGTTAAGGAAGAAGGATATGTAGCAGTTCGCCGTTTAAGATTAACGAAGTTATAAAACTGCTTAGGGTCTTTAGCAAATTGTAATCTACAGCGAGTTAAGTATGCACTATAGCAACGGTGGTTCATAGTATCAAAGCCAGACTTAGCGATAACATACCTTGAAAAATCAATAAGCCTTCCAGATAATTTGAACTTTTTGTAAAGTTTGGATTTCAAATTTTTAAGTCTACAAAGTTCCCTAGAGAACCAAGGTAGTTTTGTAGACTTAGAATGATATACCCTAGGAACATTCAATTCAAAAATAGAGTTAATAGCTCTATAAAAAATATCAATCGCACCTTCTAAATTATTAGAAGAGTACAATTTCGACCAATCATAATTATTAAATAAAGTGTTGAGATCACTAAAGTTAGCCTTTCGAAAACAATAGTGTTTAGTCTTTGGAAATGTTTTAACTTGCTGCCCGGATGGTGACAGCAAAAGAGCGAGCTCTAAAGTGGGGTGGAACGCATCATCAGGTGAAACTAAAGGATCAATTCTTACAACAGTATCGCATACCTGATCAGATACAAAGACCAGATCAAGTAATCGGTTCCTGCTGTTTCGAATTGAGTTGACCTGAGATAGATTTAGTTCAAGAAGTCCCGACAGAAACTCGTTAGAAGTCATTAAGTCGTTGTTATCCGACCAAATAACCTCGGGCAAGTTAAAGTCACCAACAACTAACAAACAGTCTTTATCCAAAAGCATGCTGGACAAAGATTGAATTACCGTTAAGTGAGCTAGGTATACAGATAGATCAGATTGGGGAGGAATATATGAGCAGGAAATATAAAAGTTAATGTTATGAATTCGCACTTTCACACATACAATTTCTATATTAGTGGGGGAGTTATTTACTAATTGCGATGTAAGATTAGATTTTATCGCAATAAGGACACCACCACCTTTTCTATCCATTCTATCACATCTATAAGTAACATAAAGAGGTGAAAGTATAGATGCATCAAGAATATCAGGTTTAAGCCAGGTCTCAGTGAATGCCAAAATGTTATGTTCGAAAGAAAAACTATCTACATAAAGGTTAGAAAGTTTTGACTTAAGGCCTCTAACATTCTGATAAGCAAACAGAAAAGAAGAAACTATTAGTTTTTTGATGGAACATTAGTAGGAAGAGTAGGGTACTGAAGACTGTCTCTTCTGCGGACTGTACTCCTTTACAACCATATCATCCAGCCAAAAAGCATTCGTACAAATAGTACTAAATGCACTTGCGGGGACAGATATCTTGAAGGAGGAAATTTCTCTACGGTGCTTAAATTTGAATTTCTCAACGGTCATGTTGAGACAACTATTATTAAGTTTATTTAAAATATAGGCCTTGACATCTTCGGTTGATGTGTCAGATGCCAGGCGAGAAATAAAGATTTGGCGTCTGTTAGGGACAGACTTAAGAGGTCTTGCAGTCTCCACTACGCTAGGAAGAACGCTAGGAACATTTGCAGGAGCGGGATGTTTAGGGGAATTAAACACCCGAAGATGATTAACCTCGGATGATACAAGAGGCATATCATTGGAAGGCCTATCTTTCTTGGGTCTATTGGATTTCGAGCTACGCTGGTTTGAAATACTTGTAGCTGCAGTTGTATTAGGAACATTATCAGTAGTCAAAACCGGAGTAATAATTACCTCCGGTGGTGAGCTACTAGAAGAAGTCTCAGACACAATAGACGGCTGAGAAAAAATTTTAAAATTATTAAACTTTAATTCCATTGCTTGGAATTCCTTATGTAGAAGGTCAAAGTTTTTTTTTAAAGAACAGAAATTATTGCGCGTATGCATTGCAAATGATTGCATATTAATTTCCGTCTCACGGCAAGCCTCACAACACCATTTAAGGCCCGTCTTATTGGCGATGTAATCTTTTACACGCGCGGTGAAACCAGCACATTTAACATGAGCTAGATTGTCACATAACCAGCAGCATATAAAATCTGCCTTAGGATCGGACATTACCTTACAGACTTTAATGCAGCACGAAGTCATTATGTAAGGAGATATAATAACGAAAGAGAAATTGAAGAAATAATAAGAAATAAGTTATAATTGAAGTGTAACTAAACTTGTGTCGAGTGCTGTAGAAAATCAAACAGCAATAACACAATGCAAAGCAAAGCAAGAGAGAGAGACAGTAAGGTACAGTTAATGTTAATGTAAAGAGCTGGCGTTAAGAGCGCAAGCTATACAGATAAGCATGCAAATGAGAGAGCACAAAGTTAGGAGAGTGACGAAAAGTAAAAGATGAGAGTGAAGAAAAAGAACTAAACACAGCTGTTAGCGACGCGCACTGTTTGTAAAAATATACAAAGAAAATGCAATTTTTAATAGCAAATACACGAAGTTTGACACTCGCACCAGTTATACTGCACTACACAATAATAATGTTAGAACTTGGCACCTTTTAAGTATTAAACTACAAGTAGAAATTACGGAATTCAAATGATTTAATAAGAGCAAAATCAGACGCGTCTACTCTGTACAACAACCAATGTTGATATATGATTACAATCGAAAAAACATCGAAAAGAATCAAAAACAATCGATAAAACGTCGAAAAGTATCGAAAACAATTGAAAAAACATCGAAAGGAGTCAATTACAATCGAAAAAACATCGATAGGAGTCAATTACAATCGAAAAAACATCGAAAAGAATCAAAAACAATCGATAAAACGTCGAAAAGTATCGAAAACAATCGAAAAAACATCGAAAGGAGTCATTTACAATCGAAAAAACATCGAAAAGAATCAAAAACAATCGATAAAACGTCGAAAAGTATCGAAAAGAATCGAAAAAACATCGAAAGGAGTCAATTACAATCGAACAAACATCGATAGGAGTCAATTATAATCGATAAAACGTCGAAAAGTATCGAAAACAATCGAAAAAACATCGAAAGGAGTCAATTACAATCGAAAAAAACATCGAAAATAATCAAAAACAATCGATGAAACGTCGAAAAGTATCGTAAACAATCGAAAAAACATCGAAAGGAGTCAATTACAATCGAAAAAACATCGAAAAGAATCAAAAACAATCGATAAAACGTCGAAAAGTATCGAAAACAATCGAAAAAACATCGAAAGGAGTCATTTACAATCGAAAAAACATCGAAAAGAATCAAAAACAATCGATAAAACGTCGAAAAGTATCGAAAACAATCGAAAAAACATCGAAAGGAGTCAATTACAATCGAAAAAACATTGATAGGAGTCAATTACAATCGAAAAAACATCGAAAAGTATCAAAAACAATCGATAAAACGTCGAAAAGTATCGAAAACAATCGATAAAACGTTGAAAAGTAACGAAAACAATCGAAAAAACATCGAAAGGAGTCAATTAAAATCGAAAAAACATCGAAAGGAGTCAATTACAATCGAAAAAACATCGAAAGGAGTCAATTACAATCGAAAAAACATCGAAAAGAATCAAAAACAATCGATAAAACGTCGAAAAGTATCGAAAACAAACGAAAGAACATCGAAAGGAGTCAATTACAATCGAAAAAACATCGAAAAGAATCAAAAACAATCGATAAAACGTCGAAAAGTATCGAAAACAATCGAAAAAACATCGAAAGGAGTCAATTACAATCGAAAAAACATCGAAAGGAGTCAATTACAATCGAAAAAACATCGATAGGAGTCAATTACAATCGAAAAAACATCGAAAAGAATGAAAAACAATCGATAAAACGTCGAAAAGTATCGAAAACAATCGAAAAAACATCGAAAGGAGTTAATTACAATCGAAAAAACATCGAAAAGAATCAAAAACGATAGATAAAACGTCGAAAAGTATCGAAAACAAACGAAAAAACATCGAAAGGAGTCAATTACAATCGAAAAAACATCGAAAAGAATCAAAAACAATCGATAAAACGTCGAAAAGTATCGAAAACAATCGAAAAAACATCGAAAGGAGTCAATTACAATCGAAAAAATATCGATAGGAGTCAATTACAATCGAAAAAACATCGAAAAGAATCAAAAACAATAGATAAAACGTCGAAAAGTATCGAAAGCAATCGAAAAAACATCGAAAGGAGTCAATTACAATCGAAAAAACATCGATAGGAGTCAATTACAATCGAAAAAACATCGAAAAGATTCAAAAACAATCGACAAAACGTCGAAAAGTATCGAAAACAATCGAAAAAACATCGATAGGAGTCAATTACAATCGAAAAAACATCGAATGGAGTCAATTACAATCGAAAAACATCGATAGGAGTCAATTACAATCGAAAAAACATCGAAAAGAATCAAAAACAATCGATAAAACGTCGAAAGTATCGAAAACAATCGAAAAACATCGAAAGGAGTCAATTACAATCGAAAAAACATCGAAAAGAATCAAAAACAATCGATAAAACGTCGAAAAGTATCGAAAAAACATCGAAAGGAGTCAATTACAATCGAAAAAACATCGAAAATAATCAAAAACTATCGATAAAACGTCGAAAAGTATCGAAAACAATCGAAAAAACGTCGAAAAGTATCGAAAACAATCGAAAAAACATCGAAAGGAGTCAATTACAATCGAAAAAACATCGATAGGAGTCAATTACAATCGAAAAAACATCGAAAAGAATCAAAAACAATCGATAAAACGTCGAAAGTATCGAAATTAATCGAAAAAACATCGAAAGGAGTCAATTACAATCGAAAAAACATCGAAAAGAATCAAAAACAATTGATAAAACGTCGAAAAGTATCGAAAAAACATCGAAAGGAGTCAATTACAATCGAAAAAACATCGAAAAGAATCGAAAACATTCGATGAAACGTCGAAAAGTATCGAAAACAATCGAAAAAACATCGAAAGGAGTCAATTACAATCGAAAAAACATCGATAGGAGTCAATTACAATCGAAAAGAATCAAAAACAATCGATAAAACGTCGAAAAGTATCGAAAACAAACGAAAAAACATCGAAAGGAGTCAATTACAATCGAAAAAACATCGAAAAGAATCAAAAACAATCGATAAAACGTCGAAAAGTATCGAAAACAATCGAAAAAACATCGAAAGGAGTCAATTACAATCGAAAAAACATCGAAAGGAGTCAATTACAATCGAAAAAACATCGATAGGAGTCAATTACAATCGAAAAAACATCGAAAAGAATCAAAAACAATCGATAAAACGTCGAAAAGTATCGAAAACAAACGAAAAAACATCGAAAGGAGTCAATTACAATCGAAAAAACATCGAAAAGAATCAAAAACAATCGATAAAACGTCGAAAAGTATCGAAAACAATCGAAAAAACATCGAAAGGAGTCAATTACAATCGAAAAAACATCGAAAGGAGTCAATTACAATCGAAAAAACATCGATAGGAGTCAATTACAATCGAAAAAACATCGAAAAGAATGAAAAACAATCGATAAAACGTCGAAAAGTATCGAAAACAATCGAAAAAACATCGAAAGGAGTTAATTACAATCGAAAAAACATCGAAAAGAATCAAAAACGATAGATAAAACGTCGAAAAGTATCGAAAACAAACGAAAAAACATCGAAAGGAGTCAATTACAATCGAAAAAACATCGAAAAGAATCAAAAACAATCGATAAAACGTCGAAAAGTATCGAAAACAATCGAAAAAACATCGAAAGGAGTCAATTACAATCGAAAAAATATCGATAGGAGTCAATTACAATCGAAAAAACATCGAAAAGAATCAAAAACAATAGATAAAACGTCGAAAAGTATCGAAAGCAATCGAAAAAACATCGAAAGGAGTCAATTACAATCGAAAAAACATCGATAGGAGTCAATTACAATCGAAAAAACATCGAAAAGATTCAAAAACAATCGACAAAACGTCGAAAAGTATCGAAAACAATCGAAAAAACATCGATAGGAGTCAATTACAATCGAAAAAACATCGAATGGAGTCAATTACAATCGAAAAACATCGATAGGAGTCAATTACAATCGAAAAAACATCGAAAAGAATCAAAAACAATCGATAAAACGTCGAAAGTATCGAAAACAATCGAAAAAACATCGAAAGGAGTCAATTACAATCGAAAAAACATCGAAAAGAATCAAAAACAATCGATAAAACGTCGAAAAGTATCGAAAAAACATCGAAAGGAGTCAATTACAATCGAAAAAACATCGAAAATAATCAAAAACTATCGATAAAACGTCGAAAAGTATCGAAAACAATCGAAAAAACGTCGAAAAGTATCGAAAACAATCGAAAAAACATCGAAAGGAGTCAATTACAATCGAAAAAACATCGAAAAGAATCAAAAACAATCGATAAAACGTCGAAAGTATCGAAATTAATCGAAAAAACATCGAAAGGAGTCAATTACAATCGAAAAAACATCGAAAAGAATCAAAAACAATTGATAAAACGTCGAAAAGTATCGAAAAAACATCGATAGGAGTCAATTACAATCGAAAAAACATCGAAAAGAATCGAAAACATTCGATGAAACGTCGAAAGTATCGAAATTAATCGAAAAAACATCGAAAGGAGTCAATTACAATCGAAAAAACATCGAAAAGAATCAAAAACAATTGATAAAACGTCGAAAAGTATCGAAAAAACATCGAAAGGAGTCAATTACAATCGAAAAAACATCGAAAAGAATCGAAAACAATCGATAAAACGTCGAAAGTATCGAAATTAATCGAAAAAACATCGAAAGGAGTCAATTACAATCGAAAAAACATCGAAAAGAATCAAAAACAATTGATAAAACGTCGAAAAGTATCGAAAAAACATCGAAAGGAGTCAATTACAATCGAAAAAACATCGAAAAGAATCGAAAACATTCGATGAAACGTCGAAAAGTATCGAAAACAATCGAAAAAACATCGAAAGGAGTCAATTACAATCGAAAAAACATCGATAGGAGTCAATTACAATCGAAAAGAATCAAAAACAATCGATAAAACGTCGAAAAGTATCGAAAACAATCGAAAAAACATCGAAAGGAGTCCTTTACAATCGAAAAAACATCGAAAAGAATCAAAAACAATCGATAAAACGTTGAAAAGTATCGAAAACTATCGAAAAAACATCGAAAGGAGTCAATTACAATCGAAAAAACATCGATAGGAGTCAATTACAATCGAAAAAACATCGAAAAGAATCAAAAACAATCGATAAAACGTCGAAAAGTATCGAAAACAATCGAAAAAACATCGAAAGGAGTCAATTACAATCGAAAAAACATCGATAGGAGTTAATTACAATCGAAAAAACATCGAAAAGAATCAAAAACAATCGATAAAACGTCGAAAAGTATCGGAAACAATCGAAAAAACATCGAAAGGGGTCAATTACAATCGAAAAAATATCGAAAAGAATCAAAAACAATCGATAAAACGTCGAAAAGTATCGAAAACAATCGAAAAAACATCGAAAGGAGTCAATTACAATCGAAAAAACATCGATAGGAGTCAATTACAATCGAAAAAACATCGAAAAGAATGAAAAACAATCGATAAAACGTCGAAAAGTATCGAAAACAATCGAAAAAACATCGAAAGGAGTCAATTACAATCGAAAAAACATCGAAAAGAATCAAAAACGATAGATAAAACGTCGAAAAGTATCGAAAACAAACGAAAAAACATCGAAAGGAGTCAATTACAATCGAAAAACATCGATAGGAGTCAATTACAATCGAAAAAACATCGAAAAGAATCAAAAACAATCGATAAAACGTCGAAAAGTATCGAAAACAATCGAAAAACATCGAAAGGAGTCAATTACAATCGAAAAAACATCGAAAATAATCAAAAACTATCGATAAAACGTCGAAAAGTAGCGAAAACAATCGAAAAAACATCGAAAGGAGTCAATTACAATCGAAAAAACATCGAAAATAATCAAAAACAATAGATAAAACGTCGAAAAGTATCGAAAACAATCGAAAAAACATCGATAGGAGTCAATTACAATCGAAAAAACATCGAATGGAGTCAATTACAATCGAAAAATATCGATAGGAGTCAATTACAATCGAAAAAACATCGAAAAGAATCAAAAACAATCGATAAAACGTCGAAAGTATCGAAAACAATCGAAAAAACATCGAAAGGAGTCAATTACAATCGAAAAAACATCGAAAAGAATCAAAAACGATAGATAAAACGTCGAAAAGTATCGAAAACAAACGAAAAAACATCGAAAGGAGTCAATTACAATCGAAAAACATCGATAGGAGTCAATTACAATCGAAAAAACATCGAAAAGAATCAAAAACAATCGATAAAACGTCGAAAAGTATCGAAAACAATCGAAAAAACATCGAAAGGAGTCAATTACAATCGAAAAAACATCGAAAATAATCAAAAACTATCGATAAAACGTCGAAAAGTATCGAAAACAATCGAAAAAACATCGAAAGGAGTCAATTACAATCGAAAAAACATCGAAAATAATCAAAAACAATAGATAAAACGTCGAAAAGTATCGAAAACAATCGAAAAAACATCGATAGGAGTCAATTACAATCGAAAAAACATCGAATGGAGTCAATTACAATCGAAAAATATCGATAGGAGTCAATTACAATCGAAAAAACATCGAAAAGAATCAAAAACAATCGATAAAACGTCGAAAGTATCGAAAACAATCGAAAAAACATCGAAAGGAGTCAATTACAATCGAAAAAACATCGAAAAGAATCAAAAACAATCGATAAAACGTCGAAAAGTATCGAAAAAACATCGAAAGGAGTCAATTATCATCGAAAAAACATCGAAAAGAATCGAAAACAATCGATAAAACGTCGAAAAGTATCGAAAACAATCGAAAAAACGTCGAAAAGTATCGAAAACAATCGAAAAAACATCGAAAAGAATAGAAAACATTCGATAAAACGTCGAAAAGTATCGAAAACAATCGAAAAAACATCGATAGGAGTCAATTACAATCGAAAAGAATCAAAAACAATCGATAAAACGTCGAAAAGTATCGAAAACAATCGAAAAAACATCGAAAGGAGTCCTTTACAATCGAAAAAACATCGAAAAGAATCAAAAACAATCGATAAAACGTTGAAAAGTATCGAAAACTATCGAAAAAACATCGAAAGGAGTCAATTACAATCGATAAAACGTCGAAAAGAATCAAAAACAATCGATAAAACGTCGAAAGTATCGAAAACAATCGAAAAAACATCGAAAGGAGTCAATTACAATCGAAAAAACATCGAAAAGAATCAAAAACAATCGATAAAACGTCGAAAAGTATCGAAAAAACATCGAAAGGAGTCAATTACAATCGAAAAAACATCGAAAAGAATCGAAAACATTCGATGAAACGTCGAAAAGTATCGAAAACAATCGAAAAAACATCGAAAGGAGTCAATTACAATCGAAAAAACATCGATAGGAGTCAATTACAATCGAAAAGAATCAAAAACAATCGATAAAACGTCGAAAAGTATCGAAAACAATCGAAAAAACATCGAAAGGAGTCAATTACAATCGAAAAAACATCGAAAAGAATCAAAAACAATCGATAAAACGTTGAAAAGTATCGAAAACTATCGAAAAAACGCCAAAGGGGGAGTCAATTACAATCGAAAAAACATCGATAGGAGTCAATTACAATCGAAAAAACATCGAAAAGAATCAAAAACAATCGATAAAACGTCGAAAAGTATCGAAAACAATCGAAAAAACATCGAAAGGAGTCAATTACAATCGAAAAAACATCGATAGGAGTTAATTACAATCGAAAAAACATCGAAAAGAATCAAAAACAATCGATAAAACGTCGAAAAGTATCGGAAACAATCGAAAAAACATCGAAAGGGGTCAATTACAATCGAAAAAACATCGAAAGGAGTCAATTACAATCGAAAAGTATGAAAACATCGAAAAGAATCAAAAACAATCGATAAAACGTCGAAAAGTATCGAAAACAATCGAAAAACATCGAAAGGAGTCAATTACAATCGAAAAAACATCGATAGGAGTCAATTACAATCGAAAAAACATCGAAAAGAATGAAAAACAATCGATAAAACGTCGAAAAGTATCGAAAACAATCGAAAAAACATCGAAAGGAGTCAATTACAATCGAAAAAACATCGAAAAGAATCAAAAACGATAGATAAAACGTCGAAAAGTATCGAAAACAAACGAAAAAACATCGAAAGGAGTCAATTACAATCGAAAAAACATCGATAGGAGTCAATTACAATCGAAAAAACATCGAAAAGAATCAAAAACAATCGATAAAACGTCGAAAAGTATCGAAAACAATCGAAAAAACATCGAAAGGAGTCAATTACAATCGAAAAAACATCGATGGGAGTCAATTACAATCGAAAAAACATCGAAAAGAATCAAAAACAATCGATAAAACGTCGAAAAGTATCGAAAACAATCGAAAAAACATCGAAAGGAGTCAATTACAATCGAAAAAACATCGAAAATAATCAAAAACAATAGAAAAAACGTCGAAAAGTATCGAAAACAATCGAAAAAACATCGAAAGGAGTCAATTACAATCGAAAAAACATCGAAAAGAATCAAAAACAATCGATAAAACGTCGAAAAGTATCGAAAAGTATCGAAAACAATCGAAAAAACATCGAAAGGAGTCAATTACAATCGAAAAAACATCGAAAAGAATCAAAAACAATCGATAAAACGTCAAAAAGTATGGAAAACAATCGAAAAAACATCGAAAGGAGTCGATTACAATCGAAAAAACATCGATAGGAGTCAATTACAATAGAAAAAACATCGAAAAGATTCAAAAACAATCGATAAAACGTCGAAAATTATCGAAAACAATCGAAAAAACATCGATAGGAGTCAATTACAATCGAAAAAACATCGAAAAGAATCAAAAACAATCGATAAAACGTCGAAAAGTATCGAAAACAATCGAAAAAACATCGAAAGGAGTCAATAACAATCGAAAAAACATCGAAGAGAATCAAAAACAATAGATAAAACGTCGAAAAGTATCGAAAACAATCGAAAAAACATCGAAAGGAGTCAATTACAATCGAAAAAACATCGAAAAGAATCGAAAACATTCGATGAAACGTCGAAAAGTATCGAAAACAATCGAAAAAACATCGAAAGGAGTCAATTACAATCGAAAAAACATCGATAGGAGTCAATTACAATCGAAAAGAATCAAAAACAATCGATAAAACGTCGAAAAGTATCGAAAAGAATCGAAAAAACAACGAAAGGAGTCAATTACAATCGAAAAAACATCGAAAAGATTAAAAAACAATCGATAAAACGTTGAAAAGTATCGAAAACTATCGAAAAAACATCGAAAGGAGTCAATTACAATCGAAAAAACATCGATAGGAGTCAATTACAATCGAAAAAACATCGAAAAAAATCAAAAACAGTCGATAAAACGTCAAAAAGTATCGAAAACAATCGAAAAAACATCGAAAGGAGTCAATTACAATCGAAAAAACATCGATAGGAGTCAATTACAATCGAAAAAACATCGAAAAGAATCAAAAACAATCGATAAAACGTCGAAAAGTATCGGAAACAATCGAAAAAACATCGAAAGAAGTCAATTACAATCGAAAAAACATCGAAAAGAATCAAAAACAATCGATAAAACGTCGAAAAGAATCAAAAACAATCGAAAAAACATCGAAAGGAGTCAATTACAATCGAAAAAACATCGATAGGAGTCAATTACAATCGAAAAAACATCGAAAAGAATCAAAAACAATCGATAAAACGTCGAAAAGTATCGAAAAGAATCGAAAAAACATCGAAAGGAGTCAATTACAATCGAAAAAACATCGATAGGAGTCAATTACAATCGAAAAAACATCGAAAAGAATCAAAAACAATCGATAAAACGTCGAAAAGTATCAAAAACAATCGAAAAAACATCGAAAGGAGTCAATTACAATCGAAAAAAACATCGAAAAGAATCAAAAACAATCGATAAAACGTGGAAAAGTATCGAAAAGAATCGAAAAAACATCGAAAGGAGTCATTTACAATCGAAAAAACATCGAAAAGAATCAAAAACAATCGATAAAGCGTCGAAAAGTATCGAAAAGAATCGAAAAAACATCGATAGGAGTCACTTACAATCGAAAAAACATCGAAAAGAATCAAAAACAATCGATAAAACGTCGAAAAGAATCAAAAACAATCGAAAAAACATCGAAAGGAGTCAATTACAATCGAAAAAACATCGATAGGAGTCAATTACAATCGAAAAAACATCGAAAAGAATCAAAAACAATCGATAAAACGTCGAAAAGTATCGAAAACAATCGAAAAAACATCGAAAGGAGTCAATTACAATCGAAAAAACATCGAAAAGAATCGAAAACATTCGATGAAACGTCGAAAAGTATCGAAAACATTCGAAAAAACATCGAAAGGAGTCAATTACAATCGAAAAAACATCGATAGGAGTCAATTACAATCGAAAAGAATCAAAAACAATCGATAAAACGTCGAAAAGTATCGAAAAGAATCGAAAAAAACATCGAAAGGAGTCAATTACAATCGAAAAAACATCGAAAAGATTAAAAAACAATCGATAAAACGTTGAAAAGTATCGAAAACTATCGAAAAAACATCGAAAGGAGTCAATTACAATCGAAAAAACATCGATAGGAGTCAATTACAATCGAAAAAACATCGAAAAGAATCAAAAACAATCGATAAAACGTCGAAAAGTATCGAAAACAATCGAAAAAACATCGAAAGGAGTCAATTACAATCGAAAAAACATCGATAGGAGTCAATTACAATCGAAAAAACATCGAAAAGAATCAAAAACAATCGATAAAACGTCGAAAAGTATCGGAAACAATCGAAAAAACATCGAAAGGAGTCAATTACAATCGAAAAAACATCGAAAAGAATCAAAAACAATCGATAAAACGTCGAAAAGAATCAAAAACAATCGAAAAAACATCGAAAGGAGTCAATTACAATCGAAAAAACATCGATAGGAGTCAATTACAATCGAAAAAACATCGAAAAGAATCAAAAACAATCGATAAAACGTCGAAAAGTATCGAAAAGAATCGAAAAACATCGAAAGGAGTCAATTACAATCGAAAAAACATCGATAGGAGTCAATTACAATCGAAAAAACATCGAAAAGAATCAAAAACAATCGATAAAACGTCGAAAAGTATCAAAAACAATCGAAAAAACATCGAAAGGAGTCAATTACAATCGAAAAAAACATCGAAAAGAATCAAAAACAATCGATAAAACGTCGAAAAGTATCGAAAAGAATCGAAAAACATCGAAAGGAGTCATTTACAATCGAAAAAATCGAAAAGAATCAAAAACAATCGATAAAACGTCGAAAAGTATCGAAAAGAATCGAAAAAACATCGATAGGAGTCAATTACAATCGAAAAAACATCGAAAAGAATCAAAAACAATCGATAAAACGTCGAAAAGTATCGAAAAGAATCGAAAAAACATCGAAAGGAGTCAATTACAATCGAAAAAACATCGATAGGAGTCAATTACAATCGAAAAAACATCGAAAAGAATCAAAAACAATCGATAAAACGTCGAAAAGTATCGAAAACAATCGAAAAAACATCGAAAGGAGTCATTTAGAATCGAAAAAACATCGAAAAGAATCAAAAACAATCGATAAAACGTCGAAAAGTATCGAAAACAATCGAAAAAACATCGAAAGGAGTCATTTACAATCGAAAAAACATCGAAAAGAATCAAAAACAATCGATAAAACGTCGAAAAGTATCGAAAAGAATCGAAAAAACATCGATAGGAGTCAATTACAATCGAAAAAACATCGAAAAGAATCAAAAACAATCGATAAAACGTCCAAAAAAGAATCAAAAACAATCGAAAAAACATCGAAAGGAGTCAATTACAATCGAAAAAACATCGATAGGAGTCAATTACAATCGAAAAAACATCGAAAAGAATCAAAAACAATCAATAAAACGTCGAAAAGTATCGAAAAGAATCGAAAAAACATCGAAAGGAGTCAATTACAATCGAAAAAACATCGATAGGAGTCAATTACAATCGAAAAAACATCGAAAAGAATCAAAAACAATCGATAAAACGTCGAAAAGTATCGAAAACAATCGAAAAAACATCGAAAGGAGTCAATTACAATCGAAAAAACATCGAAAGGAGTCAATTACAATCGAAAAAACATCGAAAAGAATCAAAAACAATCGATAAAACGTCGAAAAGTATCGAAAACAATCGAAAAAACATCGAAAGGAGTCAATTACAATCGAAAAAACATCGAAAATAATGAAAAACAATCGATAAAACGTCGAAAAGTATCGAAATCAATCCATAAAACGTCGAAAAGTAACGAAAACAATCGAAAAAACATCGAAAGGAGTCAATTAAAATCGAAAAAACATCGAAAGGAGTCAATTACCATCGAAAAAACATCGAAAAGTATCAAAAACAATCGATAAAACGTCGAAAAGAATCAAAAACAATCGATAAAACGTCGAAAAGTATCGAAAACAATCGATAAAACGTCGAAAAGTAACGAAAACAATCCAAAAAACATCGAAAGGAGTCAATTACAATCGAAAAAACATCGAAAGGAGTCAATTACAATCGAAAAAACATCGAAAGGAGTCAATTAAAATCGAAAAACATCGAAAAGAATCAATAACAATCGAATAAAACATCGAAAAGAATCAATAACCATCGATAAAACATCGAAAAGTATCGAAAACAATCGATAAAACGTCGAAAAGTAACGAAAACAATCGAAAAAACATCGAAAGGACTCAATTAAAATCGAAAAAACATCGAAAGGAGTCAATTACCATCGAAAAAACATCGAAAAGAATCAAAAACAATCGATAAAACGTCGAAAAGAATCAAAAACAATCGATAAAACGTCGAAAAGTATCGAAAACAATCGATAAAACGTCGAAAAGTAACGAAAACAATCGAAAAAACATCGAAAGGAGTCAATTACAATCGAAAAACATCGAAAGGAGTCAATTACAATCGAAAAAACATCGAAAGGAGTCAATTACCATCGAAAAAACATCGAAAAGAATCAAAAACAATCGATAAAACGTCGAAAAGAATCAAAAACAATCGATAAAACGTCGAAAAGTATCGAAAACAATCGATAAAACGTCGAAAAGTAACGAAAACAATCGAAAAAACATCGAAAGGAGTCAATTAAAATCGATAAAACGTCGAAAAGTATCGAAAACAATCGAAAAAACATCGAAAGGAGTCAATTACCATCGAAAAAACATCGAAAAGAATCAAAAACAATCGATAAAACGTCGAAAAGAATCAAAAACAATCGATAAAACGTCGAAAAGTATCGAATACAATCGGAAAAACATCGAAAGGAGTCAATTTCAATCGAAAAAACATCGAAAAGAATCAAAAACAATCGATAAAACGTCGAAAAGTATCGAAAACAATCGAAAAAACATCGAAAGGAGTCAATTACAATCGAAAAAACATCGATAGGAGTCAATTACAATCGAAAAAACATCGAAAAGAATCAAAAACAATCGATAAAACGCCGAAAAGTATCGAAAACAATCGAAAAAAACATCGAAAGGAGTCAATTAGAATCGAAAAAACATCGAAAAGAATCAAAAACGATAGATAAAACGTCGAAAAGTATCGAAAACAAACGAAAAAACATCGAAAGGAGTCAATTACAATCGAAAAAACATCGAAAAGAATCAAAAACGATAGATAAAACGTCGAAAAGTATCGAAAACAATCGAAAAAACATCGAAAGGAGTCAATTACAATCGAAAAAACATCGATAGGAGTCAATTACAATCGAAAAAACATCGAAAAGATTCAAAAACAATAGATAAAACGTCGAAAAGTATCGAAAGCAATCGAAAAAACATCGAAAGAAGTCAATTACAATCGAAAAACATCGATAGGAGTCAATTACAATCGAAAAAACATCGAAAAGAATCAAAAACAATCGATAAAACGTCGAAAACTATCGAAAACAATCGAAAAAACATCGAAACGAGTCAATTACAATCGTAAAACATCGAAAAGAATCAAAAACAATCGATAAAACGTCGAAAAGAATCAAAAACAATCGATAAAACGTCGAAAGTATCGAAAACAATCGAAAAAACATCGATAGGAGTCAATTACAATCGAAAAAACATCGAAAAGAATCAAAAACAATCGATAAAACGTCGAAAACTATCGAAAACAATCGAAAAAACATCGAAAGGAGTCAATTACAATCGTAAAACATCGAAAAGAATCAAAAACAATCGATAAAACGTCGAAAAGAATCAAAAACAATCGATAAAACGTCGAAAAGTATCGAAAACAATCGAAAAAACATCGATAGGAGTCAATTACAATCGAAAAAACATCGAAAAGAATCAAAAACAATCGATAAAACGTCGAAAAGTATCAAAAACAATCGAAAAAACATCGAAAGGAGTCAATTACAATCGAAAAAACATCGAAAAGAATCAAAAACAATCGATAAAACGTCGAAAAGTATCGAAAAATCGAAAAAATCGAAAAACATCGAAAGAATCAAATACAATCGAAAAACATCGAAAAGGAGTCAATTACAATCGAAAAAACATCGAAAAGAATCAAAAACAATCGATAAAACGTCGAAAAGTATCGAAATACAATCGAAAAAACATCGATAGGAGTCAATTACAATCGAAAAAACATCGAAAAGAATCAAAAACAATCGATAAAACGTCGAAAAGTATCGAAAACAATCGAAAAAACATCGAAAGGAGTCAATTACAATCGAAAAAACATCGATAGGAGTCAATTACAATCGAAAAAACATCGAAAAGAATCAAAAACAATCGATAAAACGTCGAAAAGTATCGAAAACAATCGAAAAAACATCGAAAGGAGTCATTTACAATCGAAAAACATCGAAAAGAATCAAAAACAATCGATAAAACGTCGAAAAGTATCGAAAACAATCGATAAAACGTCGAAAGTATCAAAACAATCGAAAAAACATCGATAGGAGTCAATTACAATCGAAAAAACATCGAAAAGAATCAAAAACAATCGATAAAACGTCGAAAACTATCGAAAACAATCGAAAAAACATCGAAAGGAGTCAATTACAATCGAAAAAACATCGAAAAGAATCAAAAACAATCGATAAAACGTCGAAAAGAATCAAAAACAATCGATAAAACGTCGAAAGTATCGAAAACAATCGAAAAAACATCGAAAGGAGTCAATTTCGAAAACAATCGAAAAGAAAAACATCGAAAGGAGTCAATTACAATCGAAAAAACATCGAAAAGAATCAAAAACAATCGATAAAACGTCGAAAAGTATCGAAAAGAATCGAAAAAACATCGAAAGGAGTCAATTACAATCGAAAAAACATCGAAAAGAATCAAAAACAATCGAAAAACAATCGAAAAACATCGAAAAGAATCAAAAACAATCGATAAAACGTCGAAAAGTATCAAAAAGAATCGAAAAAACATCGAAAAATCGAAAGGAGTCAATTACAATCGAAAAAACATCGATAGGAGTCAATTACAATCGAAAAAACATCGAAAAGAATCAAAAACAATCGATAAAACGTCGAAAAGTATCGAAAACAATCGAAAAAACATCGAAAGGAGTCATTTAGAATCGAAAAAACATCGAAAAGAATCAAAAACAATCGATAAAACGTCGAAAAGTATCGAAAACAATCGAAAAAACATCGAAAGGAGTCATTTACAATCGAAAAAACATCGAAAAGAATCAAAAACAATCGATAAAACGTCGAAAAGTATCGAAAAGAATCGAAAAAACATCGATAGGAGTCAATTACAATCGAAAAAACATCGAAAAGAATCAAAAACAATCGATAAAACGTCCAAAAAAGAATCAAAAACAATCGAAAAAACATCGAAAGGAGTCAATTACAATCGAAAAAACATCGATAGGAGTCAATTACAATCGAAAAAACATCGAAAAGAATCAAAAACAATCAATAAAACGTCGAAAAGTATCGAAAAGAATCGAAAAAACATCGAAAGGAGTCAATTACAATCGAAAAAACATCGATAGGAGTCAATTACAATCGAAAAAACATCGAAAAGAATCAAAAACAATCGATAAAACGTCGAAAAGTATCGAAAACAATCGAAAAAACATCGAAAGGAGTCAATTACAATCGAAAAACATCGAAAGGAGTCAATTACAATCGAAAAAACATCGAAAAGAATCAAAAACAATCGATAAAACGTCGAAAAGTATCGAAAACAATCGAAAAAACATCGAAAGGAGTCAATTACAATCGAATGAAAAACATCGAAAATAATGAAAAACAATCGATAAAACGTCGAAAAGTATCGAAATCAATCGATAAAACGTCGAAAAGTAACGAAAACAATCGAAAAAACATCGAAAAGAGTCAATTAAAATCGAAAAAACATCGAAAGGAGTCAATTACCATCGAAAAAACATCGAAAAGAATCAAAAACAATCGATAAAACGTCGAAAAGAATCAAAAACAATCGATAAAACGTCGAAAAGTATCGAAAACAATCGAAAAACGTCGAAAAGTAACGAAAACAATCGAAAAAACATCGAAAGGAGTCAATTAAAATCGAAAAAACATCGAAAGGAGTCAATTACAATCGAAAAAACATCGAAAGGAGTCAATTAAAATCGAAAAAACATCGAAAGGAGTCAATTACAATCGAAAAAACATCGATAGGAGTCAATTACAATCGAAAAAACATCGAAAATAATGAAAAACAATCGATAAAACGTCGAAAAGTATCGAAATCAATCCATAAAACGTCGAAAAGTAACGAAAACAATCGAAAAAACATCGAAAGGACTCAATTAAAATCGAAAAAACATCGAAAGGAGTCAATTACCATCGAAAAAACATCGAAAAGTATCAAAAACAATCGATAAAACGTCGAAAAGAATCAAAAACAATCGATAAAACGTCGAAAAGTATCGAAAACAATCGATAAAACGTCGAAAAGTAACGAAAACAATCGAAAAAACATCGAAAGGAGTCAATTAAAATCGAAAAAACATCGAAAGGAGTCAATTACAATCGAAAAAACATCGAAAGGAGTCAATTAAAATCGAAAAAACATCGAAAGGAGTCAATTACAATCGAAAAAACATCGAAAGGAGTCAATTACCATCGAAAAAACATCGAAAAGAATCAAAAACAATCGATAAAACGTCGAAAAGAATCAAAAACAATCGATAAAACGTCGAAAAGTATCGAAAACAATCGATAAAACGTCGAAAAGTAACGAAAACAATCGAAAAAACATCGAAAGGACTCAATTAAAATCGATAAAACGTCGAAATGTATCGAAAACAATCGAAAAAACATCGAAAGGAGTCAATTACCATCGAAAAAACATCGAAAAGAATCAAAAACAATCGATAAAACGTCGAAAAGAATCAAAAACAATCGATAAAACGTCGAAAAGTATCGAAAACAATCGAAAAACATCGAAAAGGAGTCAATTACAATCGAAAAACATCGAAAAGAGTCAAAAACAATCGAAAAAAACGATCGAAAACATCGAAAGGAGTCAATTACAATCGAAAAACATCGAAAGGAGTCAATTACCATCGAAAAAACATCGAAAAGAATCAAAAACAATCGATAAAACGTCGAAAAATGAAAAATCAAAAACAATTCGATAAAACGTCGAAAAGTATCGAAAACAATCGATAAAACGTCGAAAAGTATCGAAAACAATCGAAAAAACATCGAAAGGAGTCAATTACAATCGAAAAAACATCGAAAGGAGTCAAAAACAATCGAAAAAACATCGAAAAGAATCAAAAACAATCGATAAAACGTCGAAAAGTATCGAAAACAATCGAAAAACATCGAAAGGAGTCAATTACAATCGAAAAAACATCGATAGGAGTCAATTACAATCGAAAAAACATCGAAAAGAATCAAAAACAATCGATAAAACGCCGAAAAGTATCGAAAACAATCGAAAAAACATCGAAAGGAGTCAATTAGAATCGAAAAAACATCGAAAAGAATCAAAAACAATAGATAAAACGTCGAAAAGTATCGAAAACAAACGAAAAAACATCGAAAGGAGTCAATTACAATCGAAAAAACATCGAAAAGAATCAAAAACGATAGATAAAACGTCGAAAAGTATCGAAAACAATCGAAAAAACATCGAAAGGAGTCAATTACAATCGACAAAAACATCGATAGGAGTCAATTACAATCGAAAAAACATCGAAAAGATTCAAAAACAATAGATAAAACGTCGAAAAGTATCGAAAGCAATCGAAAAAAACATCGAAAGAAGTCAATTACAATCGAAAAACATCGATAGGAGTCAATTACAATCGAAAAAACATCGAAAAGAATCAAAAACAATCGATAAAACGTCGAAAACTATCGAAAACAATCGAAAAAATCGAACAAATCGAAAAAACATCGAAAGGAGTCAATTACAAATCGTAAAACATCGAAAAGAATCAAAAACAATCGATAAAACGTCGAAAAGAATCAAAAACAATCGATAAAACGTCGAAAGTATCGAAAACAATCGAAAAAACATCGATAGGAGTCAATTACAATCGAAAAAACATCGAAAAGAATCAAAAACAATCGATAAAACGTCGAAAAGTATCGAAAACAATCGAAAAAACATCGAAAGGAGTCAATTACAATCGATAAAACGTCGAAAAGTATCAAAAACAATCGAAAAAACATCGAAAGGAGTCAATTACAATCGAAAAAACATCGAAAAGAATCGAAAACATTCGATAAAACGTCGAAAAGTATCGAAAACAATCGAAAAAACATCGAAAGGAGTCAATTACAATCGAAAAAACATCGAAAGGAGTCAATTACAATCGAAAAAACATCGAAAGAGTCAATTACAATCGAAAAACATCGAAAAACATCGAAAAGAATCAAAAACAATCGATAAAACGTTGAAAAGTATCGAAAACTAACGAAAAAACATCGAAAGGAGTCAATTACAATCGAAAAGAATCAAAAACAATCGATAAAACGTCGAAAAGTATCGAAAACAATCGAAAAAACATCGAAAGGAGTCAATTACAATCGAAAAAACATCGAAAAGAATCAAAAACAATCGATAAAACGTTGAAAAGTATCGAAAACTAACGAAAAAACATCGAAAGGAGTCAATTACAATCGAAAAAACATCGATAGGAGTCAATTACAATCGAAAAAACATCGAAAAGAATAAAAAACAATCGATAAAACGTCGAAAAGTATCGAAAACAATCGAAAAAACATCGAAAGGAGTCAATTACAATCGAAAAAACATCGATAGGAGTCAATTACAATCGAAAAAACATCGAAAAGAATAAAAAACAATCGATAAAACGTCGAAAAGTATCGGAAACAATCGAAAAAACATCGAAAGGAGTCAATTACAATCGAAGAAACATAGAAAAGAATCAAAAACAATCGATAAAACGTCGAAAAGAATCAAAAACAATCGAAAAAACATCGAAAGGAGTCAATTACAATCGAAAAAAACATCGAAAAGAATCAAAAACAATCGATAAAACGTCGAAAAGTATCGAAAAGAATCGAAAAAACATCGAAAGGAGTCAATTACAATCGAAAAAACATCGAAAAGAATCAAAAACAATCGATAAAACGTCGAAAAGTATCAAAAACAATCGATAAAACGTCGAAAGGAGTCAATTACAATCGAAAAAACATCGAAAAGAATCAAAAACAATCGATAAAACGTCGAAAAGTATCGAAAACAATCGAAAAAACATCGAAAGGAGTCAATTACAATCGAAAAAAACATCGAAAAGAATCAAAAACAATCGATAAAACGTCGAAAAGTATCGAAAACAATCGAAAAAACATCGAAAGGAGTCAATTACAATCGATAAAACATCGAAAAGAATCAAAAACAATCGATAAAACGTCGAAAAGTATCGAAAAGAATCGAAAAAACATCGAAAGGAGTCAATTACAATCGAAAAAACATCGATAGGAGTCAATTACAATCGAAAAAACATCGAAAAGAATCAAAAACAATCGATAAAACGTCGAAAAGTATCGAAAACTATCGAAAAAACATCGAAAGGAGTCAATTACAATCGAAAAAAACATCGAAAAGAATCAAAAACAATCGATAAAACGTCGAAAAGTATCGAAAACAATCGAAAAAACATCGAAAGGAGTCAATTACAATCGAAAAAACATCGAAAAGAATCAAAAACAATCGATAAAACGTCGAAAAGTATCGAAAACAATCGAAAAAACATCGAAAGGAGTCATTTACAATCGAAAAAACATCGAAAAGAATCAAAAACAATCGATAAAACGTCGAAAAGTATCGAAAAGAATCGAAAAAACATCGAAAGGAGTCATTTACAATCGAAAAAACATCGAAAAGAATCAAAAACAATCGATAAAACGTCGAAAAGTATCGAAAAGAATCGAAAAAACATCGATAGGAGTCAATTACAATCGAAAAAACATCGAAAAGAATCAAAAACAATCGATAAAACGTCGAAAAGTATCGAAAACAATCGATAAAACGTCGAAAAGTAACGAAAACAATCGAAAAAACATCGAAAGGAGTCAATTAAAATCGAAAAAAAACATCGAAAGGAGTCAATTACAATCGAAAAAACATCGAAAGGAGTCAATTACAATCGAAAAAACATCGAAAAGAATCAAAAACAATCGATAAAACGTCGAAAAGTATCGAAAACAATCGAAAAAACATCGAAAGGAGTTAATTACAATCGAAAAAACATCGAAAAGAATCAAAAGCAATCGATAAAACGTCGAAAAGTATCGAAAACAATCGAAAAAACATCGAAAGGAGTCAATTACAATCGAAAAAACATCGATAGGAGTCAATTACAATCGAAAAAACATCGAAAATAATGAAAAACAATCGATAAAACGTCGAAAAGTATCGAAATCAATCGATAAAACGTCGAAAAGTAACGAAAACAATCGAAAAAACATCGAAAGGAGTCAATTAAAATCGAAAAAACATCGAAAGGAGTCAATTACCATCGAAAAAACATCGAAAAGAATCAAAAACAATCGATAAAACGTCGAAAAGAATCAAAAACAATCGATAAAACGTCGAAAAGTATCGAAAACAATCGATAAAACGTCGAAAAGTATCGAAAACAATCGAAAAAACATCGAAAGGAGTCAATTAAAATCGAAAAAACATCGAAAGGAGTCAATTACAATCGAAAAAACATCGAAAAGAATCAAAAACAATCGATAAAACGTCGAAAAGAATCAAAAACAATCGATAAAACGTCGAAAAGTATCGAAAACAATCGGAAAAACATCGAAAGGAGTCAATTTCAATCGAAAAAACATCGAAAAGAATCAAAAACAATCGATAAAACGTCGAAAAGTATCAAAAACAATCGAAAAAACATCGAAAGGAGTCAATTACAATCGAAAAAACATCGATAGGAGTCAATTACAATCGAAAAAACATCGAAAAGAATCAAAAACAATCGATAAAACGTGGAAAAGTATCGAAAACAATCGAAAAAACATCGAAAGGAGTCAATTACAATCGAAAAAACATCGATAGGAGTCAATTACAATCGAAAAAACATCGAAAGGAGTCAATTAGAATCGAAAAAACATCGAAAAGAATCAAAAACGATAGATAAAACGTCGAAAAGTATCGAAAACAAACGAAAAAACATCGAAAGGAGTCAATTACAATCGAAAAAACATCGAAAAGAATCAAAAACGATAGATAAAACGTCGAAAAGTATCGAAAACAATCGAAAAAACATCGAAAGGAGTCAATTACAATCGAAAAAACATCGATAGGAGTCAATTACAATCGAAAAAACATCGAAAAGAATCAAAAACAATCGATAAAACGTCGAAAAGTATCGAAAACAATCGAAAAAACATCGAAAGGAGTTAATTACAATCGAAAAAACATCGAAAAGAATCAAAAGCAATCGATAAAACGTCGAAAAGTATCGAAAACAATCGAAAAAACATCGAAAGGAGTCAATTACAATCGAAAAAACATCGATAGGAGTCAATTAGAATCGAAAAAACATCGAAAAGAATCAAAAACGATAGATAAAACGTCGAAAAGTATCGAAAACAAACGAAAAAACATCGAAAGGAGTCAATTACAATCGAAAAAACATCGAAAAGAATCAAAAACGATAGATAAAACGTCGAAAAGTATCGAAAACAATCGAAAAAACATCGAAAGGAGTCAATTACAATCGAAAAAACATCGATAGGAGTCAATTACAATCGAAAAAACATCGAAAAGAATAAAAAACAATCGATAAAACGTCGAAAAGTATCGAAAACAATCGAAAAAACATCGAAAGGAGTCAATTAGAATCGAAAAAACATCGAAAAGAATCAAAAACGATAGATAAAACGTCGAAAAGTATCGAAAACAAACGAAAAAACATCGAAAGGAGTCAATTACAATCGAAAAAACATCGAAAAGAATCAAAAACGATAGATAAAACGTCGAAAAGTATCGAAAACAAACGAAAAAACATCGAAAGGAGTCAATTACAATCGAAAAAACATCGAAAAGAATCAAAAACAATCGATAAAACGTCGAAAAGTATCGAAAACAATCGAAAAAACATCGAAAGGAGTCAACTACAATCGAAAAACCATCGAAAAGAATCAAAAACAATCGATAAAACGTCGAAAAGTATCGAAAACAATCGAAAAAACATCGAAAGGAGTCAATTACAATCGAAAAAACATCGAAAGGAGTCAATTACAATCGAAAAAACATCGAAAAGAATCAAAAACGATAGATAAAACGTCGAAAAGTATCGAAAACAAACGATAAAACGTCGAAAGCATCGAAAACAATCGAAAAAACATCGATAGGAGTCAACTACAATCGAAAAACCATCGAAAAGAATCAAAAACAATCGATAAAACGTCGAAAAGTATCGAAAACAATCGAAAAAACATCGAAAGGAGTCAATTACAATCGAAAAAAACATCGAAAGGAGTCAATTACAATCGAAAAAACATCGAAAGGAGTCAATTACAATCGAAAAAACATCGAAAAGAATCAAAAACAATCGATAAAACGTCGAAAAGTATCGAAAACAATCGAAAAAACATCGAAAGGAGTTAATTACAATCGAAAAAACATCGAAAAGAATCAAAAGCAATCGATAAAACGTCGAAAAGTATCGAAAACAATCGAAAAAACATCGAAAGGAGTCAATTACAATCGAAAAAACATCGATAGGAGTCAATTACAATCGAAAAAACATCGAAAATAATGAAAAACAATCGATAAAACGTCGAAAAGTATCGAAATCAATCGATAAAAGGTCGAAAAGTAACGAAAACAATCGAAAAAACATCGAAAGGAGTCAATTAAAATCGAAAAAACATCGAAAGGAGTCAATTACCATCGAAAAAACATCGAAAAGAATCAAAAACAATCGATAAAACGTCGAAAAGAATCGAAAACAATCGATAAAACGTCGAAAAGTATCGAAAACAATCGATAAAACGTCGAAAAGTAACGAAAACAATCGAAAAAACATCGAAAGGAGTCAATTAAAATCGAAAAAACATCGAAAGGAGTCAATTACAATCGAAAAAACATCGAAAGGAGTCAATTACCATCGAAAAAACATCGAAAAGAATCAAAAACAATCGATAAAACGTCGAAAAGAATCAAAAACAATCGATAAAACGTCGAAAAGTATCGAAAACAATCGGAAAAACATCGAAAGGAGTCAATTTCAATCGAAAAAACATCGAAAAGAATCAAAAACAATCGATAAAACGTCGAAAAGTATCGAAAACAATCGAAAAAACATCGAAAGGAGTCAATTACAATCGAAAAAACATCGATAGGAGTCAATTACAATCGAAAAAACATCGAAAAGAATCAAAAACAATCGATAAAACGTGGAAAAGTAACGAAAACAATCGAAAAAACATCGAAAGGAGTCAATTACAATCGAAAAAACATCGAAAAGAATCAAAAACAATCGATAAAACGTCGAAAAGTATCGAAAACAATCGAAAAAACATCGAAAGGAGTCAATTAGAATCGAAAAAACATCGAAAAGAATCAAAAACGATAGATAAAACGTCGAAAAGTATCGAAAACAAACGAAAAAACATCGAAAGGAGTCAATTACAATCGAAAAAACATCGAAAAGAATTAAAAACGATAGATAAAACGTCGAAAAGTATCGAAAACAATCGAAAAAACATCGAAAGGAGTCAATTACAATCGAAAAAACATCGATAGGAGTCAATTACAATCGAAAAAACATCGAAAAGAATCAAAAACAATCGATAAAACGTCGAAAAGTATCGAAAACAATCGAAAAAACATCGAAAGGAGTTAATTACAATCGAAAAAACATCGAAAAGAATCAAAAGCAATCGATAAAACGTCGAAAAGTATCGAAAACAATCAAAAAAACATCGAAAGGAGTCAATTACAATCGAAAAAACATCGATAGGAGTCAATTACAATCGAAAAAACATCGAAAATAATGAAAAACAATCGATAAAACGTCAAAAAGTATCGAAATCAATCGATAAAACGTCGAAAAGTAACGAAAACAATCGAAAAAACATCGAAAGGAGTCAATTAAAATCGAAAAAACATCGAAAGGAGTCAATTACCATCGAAAAAACATCGAAAAGAATCAAAAACAATCGATAAAACGTCGAAAAGAATCAAAAACAATCGATAAAACGTCGAAAAGTATCGAAAACAATCGATAAAACATCGAAAAGAGTCAATTACAATCGAAAAAACATCGATAGAAGTCAATTACAATCGAAAAAACATCGAAAGGAGTCAATTACAATCGAAAAAACATCGAAAGGAGTCAATTACCATCGAAAAAACATCGAAAAGAATCAAAAACAATCGATAAAACGTCGAAAAGAATCAAAAACAATCGATAAAACGTCGAAAAGTATCGAAAACAATCGGAAAAACATCGAAAGGAGTCAACTTCAATCGAAAAAACATCGAAAAGAATCAAAAACAATCGAAAAAACATCGAAAGGAGTCAATTAAAATCGAAAAAACATCGAAAGGAGTCAATTACCATCGAAAAAACATCGAAAAGAATAAAAAACAATCGATAAAACGTCGAAAAGAATCAAAAACAATCGATAAAACGTCGAAAAGTATCGAAAACAATCGATAAAACATCGAAAAGAGTCAATTACAATCGAAAAAACATCGATAGAAGTCAATTACAATCGAAAAAACATCGAAAGGAGTCAATTACAATCGAAAAAACATCGATAGGAGTCAATTACAATCGAAAAAACATCGAAAAGAATCAAAAACAATCGATAAAACGTGGAAAAGTAACGAAAACAATCGAAAAAACATCGAAAGGAGTCAATTACAATCGAAAAAACATCGAAAAGAATCAAAAACAATCGATAAAACGTCGAAAAGTATCGAAAACAATCGAAAAAACATCGAAAGGAGTCAATTAGAATCGAAAAAACATCGAAAAGAATCAAAAACGATAGATAAAACGTCGAAAAGTATCGAAAACAAACGAAAAAACATCGAAAGGAGTCAATTACAATCGAAAAAACATCGAAAAGAATCAAAAACGATAGATAAAACGTCGAAAAGTATCGAAAACAATCGAAAAAACATCGAAAGGAGTCAATTACAATCGAAAAAACATCGATAGGAGTCAATTACAATCGAAAAAACATCGAAAAGAATCAAAAACAATCGATAAAACGTCGAAAAGTATCGAAAACAATCGAAAAAACATCGAAAGGAGTTAATTACAATCGAAAAAACATCGAAAAGAATCAAAAGCAATCGATAAAACGTCGAAAAGTATCGAAAACAATCAAAAAAACATCGAAAGGAGTCAATTACAATCGAAAAAACATCGATAGGAGTCAATTACAATCGAAAAAACATCGAAAATAATGAAAAACAATCGATAAAACGTCAAAAAGTATCGAAATCAATCGATAAAACGTCGAAAAGTAACGAAAACAATCGAAAAAACATCGAAAGGAGTCAATTACAATCGAAAAAACATCGATAGGAGTCAATTACAATCGAAAAAACATCGAAAATAATGAAAAACAATCGATAAAACGTCAAAAAGTATCGAAAACAATCGATAAAACATCGAAAAGAGTCAATTACAATCGAAAAAACATCGATAGAAGTCAATTACAATCGAAAAAACATCGAAAGGAGTCAATTACAATCGAAAAAACATCGAAAGGAGTCAATTACCATCGAAAAAACATCGAAAAGAATCAAAAACAATCGATAAAACGTCGAAAAGAATCAAAAACAATCGATAAAACGTCGAAAAGTATCGAAAACGATCGGAAAAACATCGAAAGGAGTCAATTTCAATCGAAAAAACATCGAAAAGAATCAAAAACAATCGATAAAACGTCGAAAAGTATCGAAAACAATCTAAAAAACATCGAAAGGAGTCAATTACAATCGAAAAAACATCGATAGGAGTCAATTACAATCGAAAAAACATCGAAAAGAATCAAAAACAATCGATAAAACGTGGAAAAGTAACGAAAACAATCGAAAAAACATCGAAAGGAGTCAATTACAATCGAAAAAACATCGAAAAGAATCAAAAACAATCGATAAAACGTCGAAAAGTATCGAAAACAATCGAAAAAACATCGGAAGGAGTCAATTAGAATCGAAAAAACATCGAAAAGAATCAAAAACGATAGATAAAACGTCGAAAAGTATCGAAAACAAACGAAAAAACATCGAAAGGAGTCAATTACAATCGAAAAAACATCGAAAAGAATCAAAAACGATAGATAAAACGTCGAAAAGTATCGAAAACAATCGAAAAAACATCGAAAGGAGTCAATTACAATCGAAAAAACATCGATAGGAGTCAATTACAATCGAAAAAACATCGAAAAGATTCAAAAACAATAGATAAAACGTCGAAAAGTATCGAAAGAAATCGAAAAAACATCGAAAGGAGTCAATTACAATCGAAAAAACATCGATAGGAGTCAATTACAATCGAAAAAACATCGAAAAGATTCAAAAACAATCGACAAAACGTCGAAAAGTATCGAAAACAATCGAAAAAACATCGATAGGAGTCAATTACAATCGAAAAAACATCGAATGGAGTCAATTACAATCGAAAAACATCAATAGGAGTCAATTACAATCGAAAAAACATCGAAAAGAATCAAAAACAATCGATAAAACGTCGAAAAGTATCGAAAACAATCGAAAAAACATCGAAAGGAGTCAATTACAATCGTAAAACATCGAAAAGAATCAAAAACAATCGATAAAACGTCGAAAAGAATCAAAAACAATCGATAAAACGTCGAAAGTATCGAAAACAATCGAAAAAACTTCGATAGGAGTCAATTACAATCGAAAAAACATCGAAAAGAATCAAAAACAATCGATAAAACGTCGAAAAGTATCGAAAACAATCGAAAAAACATCGAAAGGAGTCAATTACAATCGATAAAACGTCGAAAAGTATCGAAAACAATCGAAAAAACATCGAAAGGAGTCAATTACAATCGAAAAAACATCGTAAAGAATCGAAAACATTCGATAAAACGTCGAAAAGTATCGAAAACAATCGAAAAAACATCGAAAGGAGTCAATTACAATCGAAAAAACATCGATAGGAGTCAATTACAATCGAAAAGAATCAAAAACAATCGATAAAACGTCGAAAAGTATCGAAAACAATCGAAAAAACATCGAAAGGAGTCAATTACAATCGAAAAAACATCGAAAAGAATCAAAAACAATCGATAAAACGTTGAAAAGTATCGAAAACTAACGAAAAAACATCGAAAGGAGTCAATTACAATCGAAAAAACATCGATAGGAGTCAATTACAATCGAAAAAACATCGAAAAGAATCAAAAACAATCGATAAAACGTCGAAAAGTATCGAAAACAATCGAAAAAACATCGAAAGGAGTCAATTACAATCGAAAAAAACATCGAAAAGAATCAAAAACAATAGATAAAACGTCGAAAAGTATCGAAAACAATCGAAAAAACATCGAAAGGAGTCAATTACAATCGAAAAAACATCGAAAAGAATCAAAAACAATCGATAAAACGTCGAAAAGTATCGAAAACAATCGAAAAAACATCGAAAGGAGTCATTTACAATCGAAAAAACATCGAAAAAAATCAAAAACAATCGATAAAACGTCGAAAAGTATCGAAAAGAATCGAAAAAACATCGAAAGGAGTCATTTACAATCGAAAAAACATCGAAAAGAATCAAAAACAATCGATAAAACGTCGAAAAGTATCGAAAAGAATCGAAAAAACATCGATAGGAGTCAATTACAATCGAAAAAACATCGAAAAGAATCAAAAACAATCGATAAAACGTCGAAAAGTATCGAAAACAATCGATAAAACGTCGAAAAGTAACGAAAACAATCGAAAAAACATCGAAAGGAGTCAATTAAAATCGAAAAAACATCGAAAGGAGTCAATTACAATCGAAAAAACATCGAAAGGAGTCAATTACAATCGAAAAAACATCGAAAAGAATCAAAAACAATCGATAAAACGTCGAAAAGTATCGAAAACAATCGAAAAAACATCAAAAGGAGTTAATTACAATCGAAAAAACATCGAAAAGAATCAAAAGCAATCGATAAAACGTCGAAAAGTATCGAAAACAATCGAAAAAACATCGAAAGGAGTCAATTACAATCGAAAAAACATCGATAGGAGTCAATTACAATCGAAAAAACATCGAAAATAATGAAAAACAATCGATAAAACGTCGAAAAGTATCGAAATCAATCGATAAAACGTCGAAAAGTAACGAAAACAATCGAAAAAACATCGAAAGGAGTCAATTAAAATCGAAAAAACATCGAAAGGAGTCAATTACCATCGAAAAAACATCGAAAAGAATCAAAAACAATCGATAAAACGTCGAAAAGAATCAAAAACAATCGATAAAACGTTGAAAAGTATCGAAAAAAATCGATAAAACGTCGAAAAGTAACGAAAACAATCGAAAAAACATCGAAAGGAGTCAATTAAAATCGAAAAACATCGAAAGGAGTCAATTACAATCGAAAACACATCGAAAGGAGTCAATTACCATCGAAAAAACATCGAAAAGAATCAAAAACAATCGATAAAACGTCGAAAAGAATCAAAAACAATCGATAAAACGTCGAAAAGTATCGAAAACAATCGGAAAAACATCGAAAGGAGTCAATTTCAATCGAAAAAACATCGAAAAGAATCAAAAACAATCGATAAAACGTCGAAAAGTATCGAAAACAATCGAAAAAACATCGATAGGAGTCAATTACAATCGAAAAAACATCGAAAAGAATCAAAAACAATCGATAAAACGTCGAAAAGTATCGAAAACAATCGAAAAAACATCGAAAGGAGTCAATTACAATCGATAAAACGTCGAAAAGAATCAAAAACAATCGAAAAAACATCGAAAGGAGTCAATTACAATCGAAAAAACATCGAAAAGAATCGAAAACATTCGATAAAACGTCGAAAAGTATCGAAAACAATCGAAAAAACATCGAAAGGAGTCAATTACAATCGAAAAAACATCGATAGGAGTCAATTACAATCGAAAAGAATCAAAAACAATCGATAAAACGTCGAAAAGTATCGAAAACAATCGAAAAAACATCGAAAGGAGTCAATTACAATCGAAAAAACATCGAAAAGAATCAAAAACAATCGATAAAACGTTGAAAAGTATCGAAAACTAACGAAAAAACATCGAAAGGAGTCAATTACAATCGAAAAAACATCGATAGGAGTCAATTACAATCGAAAAAACATCGAAAAGAATCAAAAACAATCGATAAAACGTCGAAAAGTATCGAAAACAATCGAAAAAACATCGAAAGGAGTCAATTACAATCGAAAAAAACATCGAAAAGAATCAAAAACAATCGATAAAACGTCGAAAAGTATCGAAAACAATCGAAAAAACATCGAAAGGAGTCAATTACAATCGAAAAAACATCGAAAAGAATCAAAAACAATCGATAAAACGTCGAAAAGTATCGAAAACAATCGAAAAAACATCGAAAGGAGTCATTTACAATCGAAAAAACATCGAAAAGAATCAAAAACAATCGATAAAACGTCGAAAAGTATCGAAAAGAATCGAAAAAACATCGAAAGGAGTTATTTACAATCGAAAAAACATCGAAAAGAATCAAAAACAATCGATAAAACGTCGAAAAGTATCGAAAAGAATCGAAAAAACATCGATAGGAGTCAATTACAATCGAAAAAACATCGAAAAGAATCAAAAACAATCGATAAAACGTCGAAAAGTATCGAAAACAATCGATAAAACGTCGAAAAGTAACGAAAACAATCGAAAAAACATCGAAAGGAGTCAATTAAAATCGAAAAAACATCGAAAGGAGTCAATTACAATCGAAAAAACATCGAAAGGAGTCAATTACAATCGAAAAAACATCGAAAAGAATCAAAAACAATCGATAAAACGTCGAAAAGTATCGAAAACAATCGAAAAAACATCGAAAGGAGTTAATTACAATCGAAAAAACATCGAAAAGAATCAAAAGCAATCGATAAAACGTCGAAAAGTATCGAAAACAATCGAAAAAACATCGAACGGAGTCAATTACAATCGAAAAAACATCGATAGGAGTCAATTACAATCGAAAAACATCGAAAATAATGAAAAACAATCGATAAAACGTCGAAAAGTATCGAAATCAATCGATAAAACGTCGAAAAGTAACGAAAACAATCGAAAAAACATCGAAAGGAGTCAATTAAAATCGAAAAAACATCGAAAGGAGTCAATTACCATCGAAAAAACATCGAAAAGAATCAAAAACAATCGATAAAACGTCGAAAAGTATCGAAAACAATCGAAAAAACATCGAAAGGAGTCAATTACAATCGAAAAAACATCGATAGGAGTCAATTACAATCGAAAAAACATCGAAAAGAATCAAAAACAATCGATAAAACGTGGAAAAGTAACGAAAACAATCGAAAAAACATCGAAAGGAGTCAATTACAATCGAAAAAACATCGAAAAGAATCAAAAACAATCGATAAAACGTCGAAAAGTATCGAAAACAATCGAAAAAACATCGAAAGGAGTCAATTAGAATCGAAAAAACATCGAAAAGAATCAAAAACGATAGATAAAACGTCGAAAAGAATCAAAAACAATCGATAAAACGTCGAAAAGTATCGAAAACAATCGATAAAACGTCGAAAAGTAACGAAAACAATCGAAAAAACATCGAAAGGAGTCAATTAAAATCGAAAAAACATCGAAAGGAGTCAATTACAATCGAAAAAACATCGAAAGGAGTCAATTACCATCGAAAAAACATCGAAAAGAATCAAAAACAATCGATAAAACGTCGAAAAGAATCAAAAACAATCGATAAAACGTCGAAAAGTATCGAAAACAATCGGAAAAACATCGAAAGGAGTCAATTTCAATCGAAAAAACATCGAAAAGAATCAAAAACAATCGATAAAACGTCGAAAAGTATCGAAAACAATCGAAAAAACATCGAAAGGAGTCAATTACAATCGAAAAAAACATCGAAAGGAGTCAATTACAATCGAAAAAACATCGATAGGAGTCAATTACAATCGAAAAAACATCGAAAAGAATCAAAAACGATAGATAAAACGTCGAAAAGTATCGAAAACAATCGAAAAAAACATCGAAAGGAGTCAATTAGAATCGAAAAAAACATCGAAAAGAATCAAAAACGATAGATAAAACGTCGAAAAGTATCGAAAACAAACGAAAAAACATCGAAAGGAGTCAATTACAATCGAAAAAACATCGAAAAGAATCAAAAACGATAGATAAAACGTCGAAAAGTATCGAAAACAATCGAAAAAACATTGAAAGGAGTCAATTACAATCGAAAAACATCGATAGGAGTCAATTACAATCGAAAAAACATCGAAAAGAATCAAAAACAATCGATAAAACGTCGAAAAGTATCGAAAACAATCGAAAAAACATCGAAAGGAGTTAATTACAATCGAAAAAACATCGAAAAGAATCAAAAGCAATCGATAATACGTCGAAAAGTATCGAAAACAATCGAAAAAACATCGAAAGGAGTCAATTACAATCGAAAAAACATCGATAGGAGTCAATTAGAATCGAAAAAACATCGAAAAGAATCAAAAACGATAGATAAAACGTCGAAAAGTATCGAAAACAATCGAAAAAACATCGAAAGGAGTCAATTACAATCGAAAAACATCGATAGGAGTCAATTACAATCGAAAAAACATCGAAAAGAATCAAAAACAATCGATAAAACGTCGAAAAGTATCGAAAACAATCGAAAAAACATCGAAAGGAGTCAATTACAATCGAAAAAACATCGAAAAGAATCAAAAACGATAGATAAAACGTCGAAAAGTATCGAAAACAATCGAAAAAACATCGAAAGGAGTCAATTACAATCGAAAAAACATCGATAGGAGTCAATTACAATCGAAAAAACATCGAAAAGAATCAAAAACAATCCATAAAACGTCGAAAAGTATCGAAAACAATCGAAAAAACATCGAAAGGAGTCAATTACAATCGAAAAAACATCGATAGGAGTCAATTACAATCGAAAAAACATCGAAAAGAATCAAAAACAATCGATAAAACGTGGAAAAGTAACGAAAACAATCGAAAAAACATCGAAAGGAGTCAATTACAATCGAAAAAACATCGAAAAGAATAAAAACAATCGATAAAACGTCGAAAAGTATCGAAAACAATCGAAAAAACATCGAAAAGAATCAAAAACGATAGATAAAACGTCGAAAAGTATCGAAAACAATCGAAAAAACATCGAAAGGAGTCAATTACAATCGAAAAACATCGATAGGAGTCAATTACAATCGAAAAAACATCGAAAAGAATCAAAAACAATCGATAAAACGTCGAAAAGTATCGAAAACAATCGAAAAAACATCGAAAGGAGTTAATTACAATCGAAAAAACATCGAAAAGAATCAAAAGCAATCGATAATACGTCGAAAAGTATCGAAAACAATCGAAAAAACATCGAAAGGAGTCAATTACAATCGAAAAAACATCGATAGGAGTCAATTAGAATCGAAAAAACATCGAAAAGAATCAAAAACGATAGATAAAACGTCGAAAAGTATCGAAAACAATCGAAAAAATGAAAAACATCGAAAGGAGTCAATTACAATCGAAAAAACATCGATAGGAGTCAATTACAATCGAAAAAACATCGAAAAGAATCAAAAACAATCGATAAAACGTCGAAAAGTATCGAAAACAATCGAAAAAACATCGAAAGGAGTCAATTACAATCGAAAAAACATCGAAAAGAATCAAAAACGATAGATAAAACGTCGAAAAGTATCGAAAACAATCGAAAAAACATCGAAAGGAGTCAATTACAATCGAAAAAACATCGATAGGAGTCAATTACAATCGAAAAAACATCGAAAAGAATCAAAAACAATCGATAAAACGTCGAAAAGTATCGAAAACAATCGAAAAAACATCGAAAGGAGTCAATTACAATCGAAAAAACATCGATAGGAGTCAATTACAATCGAAAAAACATCGAAAAGAATCAAAAACAATCGATAAAACGTGGAAAAGTAACGAAAACAATCGAAAAAACATCGAAAGGAGTCAATTACAATCGAAAAAACATCGAAAAGAATCAAAAACAATCGATAAAACGTCGAAAAGTATCGAAAACAATCGAAAAAACATCGAAAGGAGTCAATTAGAATCGAAAAAACATCGAAAAGAATCAAAAACGATAGATAAAACGTCGAAAAGTATCGAAAACAAACGAAAAAACATCGAAAGGAGTCAATTACAATCGAAAAAACATCGAAAAGAATCAAAAACGATAGATAAAACGTCGAAAAGTATCGAAAACAATCGAAAAAACATCGAAAGGAGTCAATTACAATCGAAAAAACATCGAAAATAATCGAAAAACAATCGATAAAACGTCGAAAAGTATCGAAATCAATCGATGAAACGTCGAAAAGTAACGAAAACAATCGAAAAAACATCGAAAGGAGTCAATTAAAATCGAAAAAACATCGAAAGGAGTCAATTACCATCGAAAAAACATCGAAAAGAATCAAAACAATCGATAAAACGTCGAAAAGTATCGAAAACAATCGATAAAACGTCGAAAAGTAACGAAAACAATCGAAAAAACATCGAAAGGAGTCAATTAAAATCGAAAAAACATCGAAAGGAGTCAATTACAATCGAAAAAACATCGAAGGAGTCAATTACCATCGAAAAAACATCGAAAAGAATCAAAAACAATCGATAAAACGTCGAAAAGAATCAAAAACAATCGATAAAACGTCGAAAAGTATCGAAAACAATCGGAAAAACATCGAAAGGAGTCAATTTCAATCGAAAAAACATCGAAAAGAATCAAAAACAATCGATAAAACGTCGAAAAGTATCGAAAACAATCGATAAAACGTCGAAAGGAGTAACGAAAACAATCGAAAAAACATCGAAAGGAGTCAATTACAATCGAAAAAACATCGAAAAGAATCAAAAACAATCGATAAAACGTCGAAAAGTATCGAAAACAATCGAAAAAACATCGAAAGGAGTCAATTAGAATCGAAAAAACATCGAAAAGAATCAAAAACAATAGATAAAACGTCGAAAAGTATCGAAAACAAACGAAAAAACATCGAAAGGAGTCAATTACAATCGAAAAAACATCGAAAAGAATCAAAAACGATAGATAAAACGTCGAAAAGTATCGAAAACAATCGAAAAAACATCGAAAGGAGTCAATTACAATCGAAAAACATCGATAGGAGTCAATTACAATCGAAAAAACATCGAAAAGAATCAAAAACAATAGATAAAACGTCGAAAAGTATCGAAAACAATCGAAAAAACATCGAAAGGAGTCAATTACAATCGAAAAAACATCGAAAAGAATCAAAAACAATCGATAAAACGTCGAAAAGAATCAAAAACAATCGAAAAAACGTCGAAAAGTATCGAAAACAATCGAAAAAACATCGAAAGGAGTCAATTACAATCGAAAAAACATCGAAAAGAATCAAAAACAATCGATAAAACGTCGAAAAGTATCGAAAACAATCGAAAAAACATCGAAAGGAGTCAATTACAATCGAAAAAACATCGAAAAGAATCAAAAACGATAGATAAAACGTCGAAAAGTATCGAAAACAATCGAAAAAACATCGAAAGGAGTCAATTACAATCGAAAAAACATCGATAGGAGTCAATTACAATCGAAAAAACATCGAAAAGAATCAAAAACAATCGATAAAACGTCGAAAAGTATCGAAAACAATCGAAAAAACATCGAAAGGAGTCAATTACAATCGAAAAACATCGATAGGAGTCAATTACAATCGAAAAAACATCGAAAAGAATCAAAAACAATCGATAAAACGTGGAAAAGTAACGAAAACAATCGAAAAAACATCGAAAGGAGTCAATTACAATCGAAAAAACATCGAAAAGAATCAAAAACAATCGATAAAACGTCGAAAAGTATCGAAAACAATCGAAAAAACATCGAAAGGAGTCAATTAGAATCGAAAAAACATCGAAAAGAATCAAAAACGATAGATAAAACGTCGAAAAGTATCGAAAACAATACAAAAAACATCGAAAGGAGTCAATTACAATCGAAAAAACATCGAAAAGAATCAAAAACGATAGATAAAACGTCGAAAAGTATCGAAAACAATCGAAAAAACATCGAAAAACATCGAAAGGAGTCAATTACAATCGAAAAAACATCGAAAATAATGAAAAACAATCGATAAAACGTCGAAAAGTATCGAAATCAATCGATGAAACGTCGAAAAGTAACGAAAACAATCGAAAAAACATCGAAAGGAGTCAATTAAAATCGAAAAAACATCGAAAGGAGTCAATTACCATCGAAAAAACATCGAAAAGAATCAAAACAATCGATAAAACGTCGAAAAGTATCGAAAACAATCGATAAAACGTCGAAAAGTAACGAAAACAATCGAAAAAACATCGAAAGGAGTCAATTAAAATCGAAAAAACATCGAAAGGAGTCAATTACAATCGAAAAAACATCGAAGGAGTCAATTACCATCGAAAAAACATCGAAAAGAATCAAAAACAATCGATAAAACGTCGAAAAGAATCAAAAACAATCGATAAAACGTCGAAAAGTATCGAAAACAATCGAAAAAACATCGAAAGGAGTCAATTTCAATCGAAAAAACATCGAAAAGAATCAAAAACAATCGATAAAACGTCGAAAAGTATCGAAAACAATCGAAAAAACGTCGAAAAGAATCGAAAACAATCGAAAAAACATCGAAAGGAGTCAATTACAATCGAAAAAACATCGAAAAGAATCAAAAACAATCGATAAAACGTCGAAAAGTATCGAAAACAATCGAAAAAACATCGAAAGGAGTCAATTAGAATCGAAAAAACATCGAAAAGAATCAAAAACAATAGATAAAACGTCGAAAAGTATCGAAAACAAACGAAAAAACATCGAAAGGAGTCAATTACAATCGAAAAAACATCGAAAAGAATCAAAAACGATAGATAAAACGTCGAAAAGTATCGAAAACAATCGAAAAAACATCGAAAGGAGTCAATTACAATCGAAAAAACATCGAAAGGAGTCAATTACAATCGAAAAAACATCGAAAAGAATCAAAAACAATAGATAAAACGTCGAAAAGTATCGAAAACAATCGAAAAAACATCGAAAGGAGTCAATTACAATCGAAAAAACATCGAAAAGAATCAAAAACAATCGATAAAACGTCGAAAAGTATCGAAAACAATCGAAAAAACATCGAAAGGAGTCAATTACAATCGAAAAAACATCGAAAAGAATCAAAAACGATAGATAAAACGTCGAAAAGTATCGAAAACAAACGAAAAAACATCGAAAGGAGTCAATTACAATCGAAAAAACATCGAAAAGAATCAAAAACGATAGATAAAACGTCGAAAAGTATCGAAAACAATCGAAAAAACATCGAAAGGAGTCAATTACAATCGAAAAAACATCGAAAGGAGTCAATTAAATCGAAGAAAAACATCGAAAAGAATCAAAAACAATCGATAAAACGTCGAAAAGTAACGAAAACAATCGAAAAAACATCGAAAGGAGTCAATTACAATCGAAAAAACATCGAAAAGAATAAAAAACAATCGATAAAACGTCGAAAAGTATCGAAAACAATCGAAAAAACATCGAAAGGAGTCAATTAGAATCGAAAAAACATCGAAAAGAATCAAAAACGATAGATAAAACGTCGAAAAGTATCGAAAACAATCGATAAAACGTCGAAAAGTAACGAAAACAATCGAAAAAACATCGAAAGGAGTCAATTAAAATCGAAAAAACATCGAAAGGAGTCAATTACAATCGAAAAACATCGAAAAGGAGTCAATTACCATCGAAAAAACATCGAAAAGAATCAAAAACAATCGATAAAACGTCGAAAAGAATCAAAAACAATCGATAAAACGTCGAAAAGTATCGAAAACAATCGGAAAAACATCGAAAGGAGTCAATTTCAATCGAAAAAACATCGAAAAGAATCAAAAACAATCGATAAAACGTCGAAAAGTATCGAAAACAATCGAAAAAACATCGAAAGGAGTCAATTACAATCAAAAAAACATCGAAAGGAGTCAATTACAATCGAAAAAACATCGATAGGAGTCAATTACAATCGAAAAAACATCGAAAAGAATCAAAAACAATAGATAAAACGTCGAAAAGTATCGAAAACAATCGAAAAAACATCGAAAGGAGAAGTCAATCATAGAATCGTGAAAAAAACATCGATAGGAGTCAATTACAATCGAAAAAACATCGAAAATAATGAAAAACAATCGATAAAACGTCGAAAAGTATCGAAATCAATCGATAAAACGTCGAAAAGTAACGAAAACAATCGAAAAAACATCGAAAGGAGTCAATTAAAATCGAAAAAACATCGAAAGGAGTCAATTACCATCGAAAAAACATCGAAAAGAATCAAAAACAATCGATAAAACGTCGAAAAGTATCGAAAACAATCGAAAAAACATCGAAAGGAGTCAATTACAATCGAAAAACATCGATAGGAGTCAATTACAATCGAAAAAACATCGAAAAGAATCAAAAACAATCGATAAAACGTGGAAAAGTAACGAAAACAATCGAAAAAACATCGAAAGGAGTCAATTACAATCGAAAAAACATCGAAAAGAATCAAAAACAATCGATAAA
Source organism: Drosophila quadrilineata (assembly GCA_018150725.1). NCBI lineage: Eukaryota > Metazoa > Arthropoda > Insecta > Diptera > Drosophilidae > Drosophila > Drosophila quadrilineata. The sequence continues at coordinate 67,270 of JAECWN010000315.1, forward strand.
ACGTCGAAAAGTATCGAAAACAATCGAAAAAACATCGAAAGGAGTCAATTAGAATCGAAAAAACATCGAAAAGAATCAAAAACGATAGATAAAACGTCGAAAAGAATCAAAAACAATCGATAAAACGTCGAAAAGTATCGAAAACAATCGATAAAACGTCGAAAAGTAACGAAAACAATCGAAAAAACATCGAAAGGAGTCAATTAAAATCGAAAAAACATCGAAAGGAGTCAATTACAATCGAAAAAACATCGAAAGGAGTCAATTACCATCGAAAAAACATCGAAAAGAATCAAAAACAATCGATAAAACGTCGAAAAGAATCAAAAACAATCGATAAAACGTCGAAAAGTATCGAAAACAATCGGAAAAACATCGAAAGGAGTCAATTTCAATCGAAAAAACATCGAAAAGAATCAAAAACAATCGATAAAACGTCGAAAAGTATCGAAAACAATCGAAAAAACATCGAAAGGAGTCAATTACAATCGAAAAAACATCGAAAGGAGTCAATTACAATCGAAAAAACATCGATAGGAGTCAATTACAATCGAAAAAACATCGAAAAGAATCAAAAACGATAGATAAAACGTCGAAAAGTATCGAAAACAATCGAAAAAACATCGAAAGGAGTCAATTAGAATCGAAAAAACATCGAAAAGAATCAAAAACGATAGATAAAACGTCGAAAAGTATCGAAAACAAACGAAAAAACATCGAAAGGAGTCAATTACAATCGAAAAAACATCGAAAAGAATCAAAAACGATAGATAAAACGTCGAAAAGTATCGAAAACAATCGAAAAAACATCGAAAGGAGTCAATTACAATCGAAAAACATCGATAGGAGTCAATTACAATCGAAAAAACATCGAAAAGAATCAAAAACAATCGATAAAACGTCGAAAAGTATCGAAAACAATCGAAAAAACATCGAAAGGAGTTAATTACAATCGAAAAAACATCGAAAAGAATCAAAAGCAATCGATAATACGTCGAAAAGTATCGAAAACAATCGAAAAAACATCGAAAGGAGTCAATTACAATCGAAAAAACATCGATAGGAGTCAATTAGAATCGAAAAAACATCGAAAAGAATCAAAAACGATAGATAAAACGTCGAAAAGTATCGAAAACAATCGAAAAAACATCGAAAGGAGTCAATTACAATCGAAAAAACATCGATAGGAGTCAATTACAATCGAAAAAACATCGAAAAGAATCAAAAACAATCGATAAAACGTCGAAAAGTATCGAAAACAATCGAAAAAACATCGAAAGGAGTCAATTACAATCGAAAAAACATCGAAAAGAATCAAAAACGATAGATAAAACGTCGAAAAGTATCGAAAACAATCGAAAAAACATCGAAAGGAGTCAATTACAATCGAAAAAACATCGATAGGAGTCAATTACAATCGAAAAAACATCGAAAAGAATCAAAAACAATCGATAAAACGTCGAAAAGTATCGAAAACAATCGAAAAAACATCGAAAGGAGTCAATTACAATCGAAAAAACATCGATAGGAGTCAATTACAATCGAAAAAACATCGAAAAGAATCAAAAACAATCGATAAAACGTGGAAAAGTAACGAAAACAATCGAAAAAACATCGAAAGGAGTCAATTACAATCGAAAAAACATCGAAAAGAATAAAAAACAATCGATAAAACGTCGAAAAGTATCGAAAACAATCGAAAAAACATCGAAAAGAATCAAAAACGATAGATAAAACGTCGAAAAGTATCGAAAACAATCGAAAAAACATCGAAAGGAGTCAATTACAATCGAAAAACATCGATAGGAGTCAATTACAATCGAAAAAACATCGAAAAGAATCAAAAACAATCGATAAAACGTCGAAAAGTATCGAAAACAATCGAAAAAACATCGAAAGGAGTTAATTACAATCGAAAAAACATCGAAAAGAATCAAAAGCAATCGATAATACGTCGAAAAGTATCGAAAACAATCGAAAAAACATCGAAAGGAGTCAATTACAATCGAAAAAACATCGATAGGAGTCAATTAGAATCGAAAAAACATCGAAAAGAATCAAAAACGATAGATAAAACGTCGAAAAGTATCGAAAACAATCGAAAAAACATCGAAAGGAGTCAATTACAATCGAAAAAACATCGATAGGAGTCAATTACAATCGAAAAAACATCGAAAAGAATCAAAAACAATCGATAAAACGTCGAAAAGTATCGAAAACAATCGAAAAAACATCGAAAGGAGTCAATTACAATCGAAAAAACATCGAAAAGAATCAAAAACGATAGATAAAACGTCGAAAAGTATCGAAAACAATCGAAAAAACATCGAAAGGAGTCAATTACAATCGAAAAAACATCGATAGGAGTCAATTACAATCGAAAAAACATCGAAAAGAATCAAAAACAATCGATAAAACGTCGAAAAGTATCGAAAACAATCGAAAAAACATCGAAAGGAGTCAATTACAATCGAAAAAACATCGATAGGAGTCAATTACAATCGAAAAAACATCGAAAAGAATCAAAAACAATCGATAAAACGTGGAAAAGTAACGAAAACAATCGAAAAAACATCGAAAGGAGTCAATTACAATCGAAAAAACATCGAAAAGAATCAAAAACAATCGATAAAACGTCGAAAAGTATCGAAAACAATCGAAAAAACATCGAAAGGAGTCAATTAGAATCGAAAAAACATCGAAAAGAATCAAAAACGATAGATAAAACGTCGAAAAGTATCGAAAACAAACGAAAAAACATCGAAAGGAGTCAATTACAATCGAAAAAACATCGAAAAGAATCAAAAACGATAGATAAAACGTCGAAAAGTATCGAAAACAATCGAAAAAACATCGAAAGGAGTCAATTACAATCGAAAAAACATCGAAAATAATGAAAAACAATCGATAAAACGTCGAAAAGTATCGAAATCAATCGATGAAACGTCGAAAAGTAACGAAAACAATCGAAAAAACATCGAAAGGAGTCAATTAAAATCGAAAAAACATCGAAAGGAGTCAATTACCATCGAAAAAACATCGAAAAGAATCAAAACAATCGATAAAACGTCGAAAAGTATCGAAAACAATCGATAAAACGTCGAAAAGTAACGAAAACAATCGAAAAAACATCGAAAGGAGTCAATTAAAATCGAAAAAACATCGAAAGGAGTCAATTACAATCGAAAAAACATCGAAGGAGTCAATTACCATCGAAAAAACATCGAAAAGAATCAAAAACAATCGATAAAACGTCGAAAAGAATCAAAAACAATCGATAAAACGTCGAAAAGTATCGAAAACAATCGGAAAAACATCGAAAGGAGTCAATTTCAATCGAAAAAACATCGAAAAGAATCAAAAACAATCGATAAAACGTCGAAAAGTATCGAAAACAATCGAAAAAACATCGAAAGGAGTCAATTACAATCGAAAAAACATCGATAGGAGTCAATTACAATCGAAAAAACATCGAAAAGAATCAAAAACAATCGATAAAACGTGGAAAAGTAACGAAAACAATCGAAAAAACATCGAAAGGAGTCAATTACAATCGAAAAAACATCGAAAAGAATCAAAAACAATCGATAAAACGTCGAAAAGTATCGAAAACAATCGAAAAAACATCGAAAGGAGTCAATTAGAATCGAAAAAACATCGAAAAGAATCAAAAACAATAGATAAAACGTCGAAAAGTATCGAAAACAAACGAAAAAACATCGAAAGGAGTCAATTACAATCGAAAAAACATCGAAAAGAATCAAAAACGATAGATAAAACGTCGAAAAGTATCGAAAACAATCGAAAAAACATCGAAAGGAGTCAATTACAATCGAAAAAACATCGATAGGAGTCAATTACAATCGAAAAAACATCGAAAAGATTCAAAAACAATAGATAAAACGTCGAAAAGTATCGAAAGCAATCGAAAAAACATCGAAAGGAGTCAATTACAATCGAAAAAACATCGAAAAGAATCAAAAACAATCGATAAAACGTCGAAAAGTATCGAAAACAATCGAAAAAACATCGAAAGGAGTCAATTAGAATCGAAAAAACATCGAAAAGAATCAAAAACGATAGATAAAACGTCGAAAAGTGTCGAAAACAAACGAAAAAACATCGAAAGGAGTCAATTACAATCGAAAAACATCGAAAAGAATCAAAAACGATAGATAAAACGTCGAAAAGTATCGAAAACAATCGAAAAAACATCGAAAGGAGTCAATTACAATCGAAAAAACATCGATAGGAGTCAATTACAATCGAAAAAACATCGAAAAGAATCAAAAACAATCGATAAAACGTCGAAAAGTAACGAAAACAATCGAAAAAACATCGAAAGGAGTCAATTACAATCGAAAAAACATCGAAAAGAATAAAAAACAATCGATAAAACGTCGAAAAGTATCGAAAACAATCGAAAAAACATCGAAAGGAGTCAATTAGAATCGAAAAAACATCGAAAAGAATCAAAAACGATAGATAAAACGTCGAAAAGTATCGAAAACAAACGAAAAAACATCGAAAGGAGTCAATTACAATCGAAAAAACATCGAAAAGAATCAAAAACGATAGATAAAACGTCGAAAAGTATCGAAAACAATCGAAAAAACATCGAAAGGAGTCAATTACAATCGAAAAAACATCGAAAGGAGTCAATTACCATCGAAAAAACATCGAAAAGAATCAAAAACAATCGATAAAACGTCGAAAAGAATCAAAAACAATCGATAAAACGTCGAAAAGTATCGAAAACAATCGATAAAACGTCGAAAAGTAACGAAAACAATCGAAAAAACATCGAAAGGAGTCAATTACAATCGAAAAAACATCGAAAGGAGTCAATTACCATCGAAAAAACATCGAAAAGAATCAAAAACAATCGATAAAACGTCGAAAAGTATCGAAATCAATCGATGAAACGTCGAAAAGTAACGAAAACAATCGAAAAAACATCGAAAGGAGTCAATTAAAATCGAAAAAACATCGAAAGGAGTCAATTACCATCGAAAAAACATCGAAAAGAATCAAAAACAATCGATAAAACGTCGAAAAGAATCAAAAACAATCGATAAAACGTCGAAAAGTATCGAAAACAATCGATAAAACGTCGAAAAGTAACGAAAACAATCGAAAAAACATCGAAAGGAGTCAATTAAAATCGAAAAAACATCGAAAGGAGTCAATTACAATCGAAAAAACATCGAAAGGAGTCAATTACCATCGAAAAAACATCGAAAAGAATCAAAAACAATCGATAAAACGTCGAAAAGAATCAAAAACAATCGATAAAACGTCGAAAAGTATCGAAAACAATCGGAAAATCATCGAAAGGAGTCAATTTCAATCGAAAAAACATCGAAAAGAATCAAAAACAATCGATAAAACGTCGAAAAGTATCGAAAACAATCGAAAAAACATCGAAAGGAGTCAATTACAATCGAAAAAACATCGATAGGAGTCAATTACAATCGAAAAAACATCGAAAAGAATCAAAAACAATCGATAAAACGTGGAAAAGTAACGAAAACAAACGAAAAAACATCGAAAGGAGTCAATTACAATCGAAAAAACATCGAAAAGAATCAAAAACAATCGATAAAACGTCGAAAAGTATCGAAAACAATCGAAAAAACATCGAAAGGAGTCAATTAGAATCGAAAAAACATCGAAAAGAATCAAAAACGATAGATAAAACGTCGAAAAGTATCGAAAACAAACGAAAAAACATCGAAAGGAGTCAATTACAATCGAAAAAACATCGAAAAGAATCAAAAACAATCGATAAAACGTCGAAAAGTATCGAAAACAATCGAAAAAACATCGAAAGGAGTCAATTACAATCGAAAAAACATCGATAGGAGTCAATTACAATCGAAAAAACATCAAAAAGAATGAAAAACAATCGATAAAACGTCGAAAAGTATCGAAAACAATCGAAAAAACATCGAAAGGAGTCAATTACAATCAAAAAAACATCGAAAAGAATCAAAAACGATAGATAAAACGTCGAAAAGTATCGAAAACAAACGAAAAACATCGAAAGGAGTCAATTACAATCGAAAAAACATCGAAAAGAATCAAAAACAATCGATAAAACGTCGAAAAGTATCGAAAACAATCGAAAAAACATCGAAAGGAGTCAATTACAATCGAAAAAACATCGATAGGAGTCAATTACAATCGAAAAAACATCGAAAAGATTCAAAAACAATCGACAAAACGTCGAAAAGTATCGAAAACAATCGAAAAAACATCGATAGGAGTCAATTACAATCGAAAAAACATCGAAAAGAATCAAAAACAATCGATAAAACGTCGATAAGTATCGAAAACAATCGAAAAAACATCGAAAGGAGTCAATTACAATCGTAAAACATCGAAATGAATCAAAAACAATCGATAAAACGTCGAAAAGAATCAAAAACAATCGATAAAACGTCGAAAGTATCGAAAACAATCGAAAAAACATCGAAAGGAGTCAATTACAATCGAAAAAACATCGAAAAGAATCAAAAACAATCGATAAAACGTCGAAAAGTATCGAAAACAATCGAAAAAACATCGAAAGGAGTCAATTACAATCGAAAAAACATTGAAAAGAATCAAAAACAATCGATAAAACGTCGAAAAGTATCGAAAACAATCGAAAAAACATCGAAAGGAGTCAATTACAATCGAAAAAACATCGAAAAGAATCGAAAACATTCGATGAAACGTCGAAAAGTATCGAAAACAATCGAAAAAACATCGAAAGGAGTCGATTACAATCGAAAAAACATCGATAGGAGTTAATTACAATCGAAAAGAATCAAAAACAATCGATAAAACGTCGAAAAGTATCGAAAACAATCGAAAAAACATCGAAAGGAGTCAATTACAATCGAAAAAACATCGAAAAGAATCAAAAACAATCAATAAAACGTCGAAAAGTATCGAAAACTATCAAAAAAACATCGAAAGGAGTCAATTACAATCGAAAAAACATCGATAGGAGTCAATTACAATCGAAAAAACATCGAAAAGAATCAAAAACAATCGATAAAAAGTCGAAAAGTATCGAAAACAATCGAAAAAACATCGAAAGGAGTCAATTACAATCGAAAAAACATCGATAGGAGTCAATTACAATCGAAAAAACATCGAAAAGAATCAAAAACAATCGATAAAACGTCGAAAAGTATCGGAAGCAATCGAAAAAACATCGAAAGGAGTCAATTACAATCGAAAAAACATCGAAAAGAATCAAAAACAATCGATAAAACGTCGAAAAGAATCAAAAACAATCGAAAAAACATCGAAAGGAGTCAATTACAATCGAAAAAACATCGATAGGAGTCAATTACAATCGAAAAAACATCGAAAAGAATCAAAAACAATCGATTAAACGTCGATAAGTATCGAAAACAATCGAAAAAACATCGAAAGGAGTCAATTACAATCGTAAAACATCGAAAAGAATCAAAAACAATCGATAAAACGTCGAAAAGAATCAAAAACAATCGATAAAACGTCGAAAGTATCGAAAACAATCGAAAAAACATCGAAAGGAGTCAATTACAATCGAAAAAACATCGAAAAGAATCAAAAACAATCGATAAAACGTCGAAAAGTATCGAAAACAATCGAAAAAACATCGAAAGGAGTCAATTACAATCGAAAAATCATTGAAAAGAATCAAAAACAATCGATAAAACGTCGAAAAGTATCGAAAACAATCGAAAAAACATCGAAAGGAGTCAATTACAATCGAAAAAACATCGAAAAGAATCGAAAACATTCGATGAAACGTCGAAAAGTATCGAAAACAATCGAAAAAACATCGAAAGGAGTCAATTACAATCGAAAAAACATCGATGGGAGTTAATTACAATCGAAAAGAATCAAAAACAATCGATAAAACGTCGAAAAGTATCGAAAACAATCGAAAAAACATCGAAAGGAGTCAATTACAATCGAAAAAACATCGATAGGAGTCAATTACAATCGAAAAAACATCGAAAAGTTTCAAAAACAATAGATAAAACGTCTAAAAGTATCAAAAGCAATCGAAAAAACATCGAAAGGAGTCAATTACAATCGAAAAAACATCGAAAAGATTCAAAAACAATCGACAAAACGTCGAAAAGTATCGAAAACAATCGAAAAAACATCGATAGGAGTCAATTACAATCGAAAAAACATCAAATGGAGTCAATTACAATCGAAAAACATCGATAGGAGTCAATTACAATCGAAAAAACATCGAAAAGAATCAAAAACAATCGATAAAACGTCGATAAGTATCGAAAACAATCGAAAAAACATCGAAAGGAGTCAATTACAATCGTAAAACATCGAAAAGAATCAAAAACAATCGATAAAACGTCGAAAAGAATCAAAAACAATCGATAAAACGTCGAGAGTATCGAAAACAATCGAAAAAACATCGAAAGGAGTCAATTACAATCGAAAAAACATCGAAAAGAATCAAAAACAATCGATAAAACGTCGAAAAGTATCGAAAACAATCGAAAAACATCGAAAGGAGTCAATTACAATCGAAAAAACATTGAAAAGAATCAAAAACAATCGATAAAACGTCGAAAAGTATCGAAAACAATCGAAAAAACATCGAAAGGAGTCAATTACAATCGAAAAAACATCGAAAAGAATCGAAAACATTCGATGAAACGTCGAAAAGTATCGAAAACAATCGAAAAAACATCGAAAGGAGTCAATTACAATCGAAAAAACATCGATAGGAGTTAATTACAATCGAAAAGAATCAAAAACAATCGATAAAACGTCGAAAAGTATCGAAAACAATCGAAAAAACATCGGAAGGAGTCAATTACAATCGAAAAAACATCGAAAAGAATCAAAAACAATCAATAAAACGTCGAAAAGTATCGAAAACTATCAAAAAAACATCGAAAGGAGTCAATTACAATCGAAAAAACATCGATAGGAGTCAATTACAATCGAAAAAACATCGAAAAGAATCAAAAACAATCGATAAAACGTCAAAAAGTATCGAAAACAATCGAAAAAACATCGAAAGGAGTCAATTACAATCGAAAAAACATCGATAGGAGTAAATTACAATCGAAAAAACATCGAAAAGAATCAAAAACAATCGATAAAACGTCGAAAAGTATCGGAAACAATCGAAAAAACATCGAAAGGAGTCAATTACAATCGAAAAAACATCGAAAAGAATCAAAAACAATCAATAAAACGTCGAAAAGAATCAAAAACCATCGAAAAAACATCGAAAGGAGTCAATTACAATCGAAAAAACATCGATAGGAGTCAATTACAATCGAAAAAACATCGAAAAGAATCAAAAACAATCGATAAAACGTCGAAAAGTATCGAAAACAATCGAAAAAACATCGAAAGGAGTCAATTACAATCGAAAAAACATCGATAGGAGTCAATTACAATCGAAAAAACATCGAAAAGAATCAAAAACAATCGATAAAACGTCGAAAAGTATCGAAAGCAATCGAAAAAACATCGAAAGGAGTCAATTACAATCGAAAAAACATCGAAAAGAATCAAAAACGATAGATAAAACGTCGAAAAGTATCGAAAAGAATCGAAAAAACATCGAAAGGAGTTTATTACAATGGAAAAAACATCGACAGGCGTCAATTACAATCGAAAAAACATCGAAAAGAATCAAAAACAATCGATAAAACGTCGAAAAGTATCGAAAACAATCGAAAAAACATCGAAAGGAGTCAATTACAATCGAAAAAAACATGGAAAAGAATCAAAAACAATCGATAAAACGTCGAAAAGTATCGAAAACAATCGAAAAAACATAAAACGGAGTCAATTACAATCGAAAAAACATCGAAAAGAATCAAAAACAATCGATAAAACGTCGAAAAGTATCGATAACAATCGAAAAAACATCGAAAGGAGTCATTTACAATCGAAAAAACATCGAAAAGAATCAAAAACAATCGATAAAACGTCGAAAAGTATCGAAAAGAATCGAAAAAACATCGAAAGGAGTCAATTACAATCGAAAAAACATCGATAGGAGTCAATTACAATCGAAAAAACATCGAAAAGAATCAAAAACAATCGATAAAACGTCGAAAAGTATCGAAAACAATCGATAAAACGTCGAAAAGTAACGAAACCAATCGAAAAAACATCGAAAGGAGTCAATTAAAATCGAAAAAACATCGAAAGGAGTCAATTACAATCGAAAAAACATCGAAAGGAGTCAATTACAATCGAAAAAACATCGAAAAGAATCAAAAGCAATCGATAAAAAGTCGAAAAGTGTCGAAAACAATCGAAAAAACATCGAAAGGAGTCAATTACAATCGAAAAAACATCGAAAAGAATCAAAAACAATCGATAAAACGTCGAAAAGTATCGAAAACAATCGAAAAAACATCGATAGGAGTCAATTACAATCGAAAAAACATCGAAATGAATCAAAAACAATCGATAAAACGTCGAAAAGTATCGAGAACAATCGAAAAAACATCGAAAGGAGTCAATTACCATCGAAAAAACATCGAAAAGAATCAAAAACAATCGATAAAACGTCGAAAAGAATCAAAAACAATCGATAAAACGTCGAAAAGTATCGAAAACAATCGTAAAAACATCGAAAGGAGTCAATTTCAATCGAAAAAACATCGAAAAGAATCAAAAACAATCGATAAAACGTCGAAAAGTATCGAAAACAATCGAAAAAACATCGAAAGGAGTCAATTACAATCGAAAAAACATCGAAAAGAATCAAAAACAATCGATAAAACGTCGAAAAGTAACGAAAACAATCGAAAAAACATCGAAAGGAGTCAATTACAATCGAAAAAACATCGATAGGAGTCAATTACAATCGAAAAAACATCGAAAAGAATGAAAAACAATCGATATAACGTCGAAAAGTATCGAAAACAATCGAAAAAACATCGAAAGGAGTCAATTACAATCGAAAAACATCGATAGGAGTCAATTACAATCGAAAAATCATCGAAAAGAATCAAAAACAATCGATAAAACGTCGAAAAGTAACGAAAACAATCGAAAAAACATCGAAAGGAGTCAATTACAATCGAAAAAACATCGATAGGAGTCAATAACAATCGAAAAAACATCGAAAAGAATGAAAAACAATCGATAAAACGTCGAAAAGTATCGAAAACAATCGAAAAAACATCGAAAGGAGTCAATTACAATCGAAAAAACATCGAAAAGAATCAAAAACGATAGATAAAACGTCGAAAAGTATCGAAAACAAACGAAAAAACATCGAAAGGAGTCAATTACAATCGAAAAAACATCGAAAAGAATCAAAAACAATCGATAAAACGTCGAAAAGTATCGAAAACAATCGAAAAAACATCGAAAGGAGTCAATTACAATCGAAAAAACATCGATAGGAGTCAATTACAATCGAAAAAACATCGAAAAGATTCAAAAACAATAGATAAAACGTCGAAAAGTATCGAAAGCAATCGAAAAAACATCGAAAGGAGTCAATTACAATCGAAAAAACATCGATAGGAGTCAATTACAATCGAAAAAACATCGAAAAGATTCAAAAACAATCGACAAAACGTCGAAAAGTATCGAAAACAATCGAAAAAACATCGATAGGAGTCAATTACAATCGAAAAAACATCGAATGGAGTCAATCACAATCGAAAAACATCGATAGGAGTCAATTACAATCGAAAAAACATCGAAAAGAATCAAAAACAATCGATAAAACGTCGAAAAGTATCGAAAACAATCGAAAAAACATCGATAGGAGTCAATTACAATCGAAAAAACATCGAAATGAATCAAAAACAATCGATAAAACGTCGAAAAGTATCGAGAACAATCGAAAAAACATCGAAAGGAGTCAATTACCATCGAAAAAACATCGAAAAGAATCAAAAACAATCGATAAAACGTCGAAAAGAATCAAAAACAATCGATAAAACGTCGAAAAGTATCGAAAACAATCGTAAAAACATCGAAAGGAGTCAATTTCAATCGAAAAAACATCGAAAAGAATCAAAAACAATCGATAAAACGTCGAAAAGTATCGAAAACAATCGAAAAAACATCGAAAGGAGTCAATTACAATCGAAAAAACATCGAAAAGAATCAAAAACAATCGATAAAACGTCGAAAAGTAACGAAAACAATCGAAAAAACATCGAAAGGAGTCAATTACAATCGAAAAAACATCGATAGGAGTCAATTACAATCGAAAAAACATCGAAAAGAATGAAAAACAATCGATATAACGTCGAAAAGTATCGAAAACAATCGAAAAACATCGAAAGGAGTCAATTACAATCGAAAAACATCGATAGGAGTCAATTACAATCGAAAAATCATCGAAAAGAATCAAAAACAATCGATAAAACGTCGAAAAGTAACGAAAACAATCGAAAAAACATCGAAAGGAGTCAATTACAATCGAAAAAACATCGATAGGAGTCAATAACAATCGAAAAAACATCGAAAAGAATGAAAAACAATCGATAAAACGTCGAAAAGTATCGAAAACAATCGAAAAAACATCGAAAGGAGTCAATTACAATCGAAAAAACATCGAAAAGAATCAAAAACGATAGATAAAACGTCGAAAAGTATCGAAAACAAACGAAAAAACATCGAAAGGAGTCAATTACAATCGAAAAAACATCGAAAAGAATCAGAAACAATCGATAAAACGTCGAAAAGTATCGAAAACAATCGAAAAAACATCGAAAGGAGTCAATTACAATCGAAAAAACATCGATAGGAGTCAATTACAATCGAAAAAACATCGAAAAGATTCAAAAACAATAGATAAAACGTCGAAAAGTATCGAAAGCAATCGAAAAAACATCGAAAGGAGTCAATTACAATCGAAAAAACATCGATAGGAGTCAATTACAATCGAAAAAACATCGAAAAGATTCAAAAACAATCGACAAAACGTCGAAAAGTATCGAAAACAATCGAAAAAACATCGATAGGAGTCAATTACAATCGAAAAAACATCGAATGGAGTCAATCACAATCGAAAAACATCGATAGGAGTCAATTACAATCGAAAAAACATCGAAAAGAATCAAAAACAATCGATAAAACGTCGATAAGTATCGAAAACAATCGAAAAAACATCGAAAGGAGTCAATTACAATCGTAAAACATCGAAAAGAATCAAAAACAATCGATAAAACGTCGAAAAGAATCAAAAACAATCGATAAAACGTCGAAAGTATCGAAAACAATCGAAAAAACATCGAAAGGAGTCAATTACAATCGAAAAAACATCGAAAAGAATCAAAAACAATCGATAAAACGTCGAAAAGTATCGAAAACAATCGAAAAAACATCGAAAGGAGTCAATTACAATCGAAAAAACATCGAAAAGAATTAAAAACAACCGATAAAACGTCGAAAAGTATCGAAAACAATCGAAAAAACATCGATAGGAGTCAATTACAATCGAAAAAACATCGAATGGAGTCAATCACAATCGAAAAACATCGAAAGGAGTCAATTACAATCGAAAAAACATCGATAGGAGTCAATTACAATCGAAAAAACATCGAAAAGAATCAAAAACAATCGATAAAACGTCGAAAAGTATCGGAAACAATCGAAAAAACATCGAAAGGAGTCAATTACAATCGAGAAAACATCGAAAAGAATCAAAAACAATCGATAAAACGTCGAAAAGAATCAAAATCAATCGAAAAAACATCGAAAGGAGTCAATTACAATCGAAAAAACATCGATAGGAGTCAATTACAATCGAAAAAACATCGAAAAGAATCAAAAGCAATCGATAAAACGTCGAAAAGTATCGAAAACAATCGAAAAAACATCGAAAGGAGTCAATTACAATCGAAAAAACATCGATAGGAGTCAATTACAATCGAAAAAACATCGAAAACAATCAAAAATAATCGATTAAACGTCGAAAAGTATCGAAAACAATCGAAAAAACATCGAAAGGAGTCATTTACAATCGAAAAAACATCGAAAAGAATCAAAAACAATCGATAAAACGTCGAAAAGTATCGAAAAGAATCGAAAAAACATCGAAAGGAGTCAATTACAATCGAAAAAACATCGACAGGAGTCAATTACAATCGAAAAAACATCGAAAAGAATCAAAAACAATCGATAAAACGTCGAAAAGTATCGAAAGCAATCGAAAAAACATCGAAAGGAGTCAATTACAATCGAAAAAAACATCGAAAAGAATCAAAAACAATCGATAAAACGTCGAAAAGTATCGAAAACAATCGAAAAAACATCGAACGGAGTCAATTACAATCGAAAAAACATCGAAAAGAATCAAAAACAATCGATAAAACGTCGAAAAGTATCGAAAAGAATCGAAAAAACATCGAAAGGAGTCAATTACAATCGAAAAAACATCGATAGGAGTCAATTACAATCGAAAAAACATCGAAAAGAATCAAAAACAATCGATAAAACGTCGAAAAGTATCGAAAACAATCGATAAAACGTCGAAAAGTAACGAAAACAATCGAAAAAACATCGAAAGGAGTCAATTAAAATCGAAAAAACATCGAAAGGAGTCAATTACAATCCAAAAAACATCGAAAGGAGTCAATTACAATCGAAAAAACATGGAAAAGAATCAAAAACAATCGATAAAACGTCGAAAAGTATCGATAACAATCGAAAAAACATCGAAAGGAGTCATTTACAATCGAAAAAACATCGAAAAGAATCAAAAACAATCGATAAAACGTCGAAAAGTATCGAAAAGAATCGAAAAAACATCGAAAGGAGTCAATTACAATCGAAAAAACATCGATAGGAGTCAATTACAATCGAAAAAACATCGAAAAGAATCAAAAACAATCGATAAAACGTCGAAAAGTATCGAAAACAATCGATAAAACGTCGAAAAGTAACGAAAACAATCGAAAAAACATCGAAAGGAGTCAATTAAAATCGAAAAAACATCGAAAGGAGTCAATTACAATCGAAAAAACATCGAAAGGAGTCAATTACAATCGAAAAAACATCGAAAAGAATCAAAAGCAATCGATAAAAGTCGAAAAGTGTCGAAAACAATCGAAAAAACATCGAAAGGAGTCAATTACAATCGAAAAAACATCGAAAAGAATCAAAAACAATCGATAAAACGTCAAAAAGTATCGAAAACAATCGAAAAAACATCGATAGGAGTCAATTACAATCGAAAAAACATCGAAATGAATCAAAAAGAATCGATAAAACGTCGAAAAGTATCGAGAACAATCGAAAAAACATCGAAAGGAGTCAATTACCATCGAAAAAACATCGAAAAGAATCAAAAACAATCGATAAAACGTCGAAAAGAATCAAAAACAATCGATAAAACGTCGAAAAGTATCGAAAACAATCGTAAAAACATCGAAAGGAGTCAATTTCAATCGAAAAAACATCGAAAAGAATCAAAAACAATCGATAAAACGTCGAAAAGTATCGAAAACAATCGAAAAAACATCGAAAGGAGTCAATTACAATCGAAAAAACATCGATAGGAGTCAATTACAATCGAAAAAACATCGAAAAGAATCAAAAACAATCGATAAAACGTCGAAAAGTAACGAAAACAATCGAAAAAACATCGAAAGGAGTCAATTACAATCGAAAAAACATCGATAGGAGTCAATTACAATCGAAAAAACATCGAAAAGAATCAAAAACAATCGATAAAACGTCGAAAAGTATCGGAAACAATCGAAAAAACATCGAAAGGAGTCAATTACAATCGAAAAACCATCGAAAAGAATCAAAAACAATCGATAAAACGTCGAAAAGAATCAAAATCAATCGAAAAAACATCGAAAGGAGTCAATTACAATCGAAAAAACATCGATAGGAGTCAATTACAATCGAAAAAACATCGAAAAGAATCAAAAGCAATCGATAAAACGTCGAAAAGTATCGAAAACAATCGAAAAAACATCGAAAGGAGTCAATTACAATCGAAAAAACATCGATAGGAGTCAATTACAATCGAAAAAACATCGAAAAGAATCAAAAACAATCGATTAAACGTCGAAAAGTATCGAAAACAATCGAAAAAACATCGAAAGGAGTCATTTACAATCGAAAAAACATCGAAAAGAATCAAAAACAATCGATAAAACGTCGAAAAGTATCGAAAAGAATCGAAAAAACATCGAAAGGAGTCAATTACAATCGAAAAAACATCGACAGGAGTCAATTACAATCGAAAAAACATCGAAAAGAATCAAAAACAATCGATAAAACGTCGAAAAGTATCGAAAGCAATCGAAAAAACATCGAAAGGAGTCAATTACAATCGAAAAAAACATCGAAAAGAATCAAAAACAATCGATAAAACGTCGAAAAGTATCGAAAACAATGGAAAAAACATCGAACGGAGTCAATTACAATCGAAAAAACATCGAAAAGAATCAAAAACAATCGATAAAACGTCGAAAAGTATCGATAACAATCGAAAAAACATCGAAAGGAGTCATTTACAATCGAAAAAACATCGAAAAGAATCAAAAACAATCGATAAAACGTCGAAAAGTATCGAAAAGAATCGAAAAAACATCGAAAGGAGTCAATTACAATCGAAAAACATCGATAGGAGTCAATTACAATCGAAAAAACATCGAAAAGAATCAAAAACAATCGATAAAACGTCGAAAAGTATCGAAAACAATCGATAAAACGTCGAAAAGTAACGAAAACAATCGAAAAAACATCGAAAGGAGTCAATTAAAATCGAAAAAACATCGAAAGGAGTCAATTACAATCGAAAAAACATCGAAAGGAGTCAATTACAATCGAAAAAACATGGAAAAGAATCAAAAACAATCGATAAAACGTCGAAAAGTATCGAAAACAATCGAAAAAACATCGAAAGGAGTCAATTACAATCGAAAAAACATCGAAAAGAATCAAAAACAATCGATAAAACGTCGAAAAGTATCGAAAACAATCGAAAAAACATCGAAAGGAGTCATTTACAATCGAAAAAACATCGAAAAGAATCAAAAACAATCGATAAAACGTCGAAAAGTATCGAAAAGAATCGAAAAAACATCGAAAGGAGTCAATTACAATCGAAAAAACATCGATAGGAGTCAATTACAATCGAAAAAACATCGAAAAGAATCAAAAACAATCGATAAAACGTCGAAAAGTATCGAAAACAATCGATAAAACGTCGAAAAGTAACGAAAACAATCGAAAAAACATCGAAAGGAGTCAATTAAAATCGAAAAAACATCGAAAGGAGTCAATTACAATCGAAAAAACATCGAAAGGAGTCAATTACAATCGAAAAAACATCGAAAAGAATCAAAAGCAATCGATAAAAGTCGAAAAGTGTCGAAAACAATCGAAAAAACATCGAAAGGAGTCAATTACAATCGAAAAACCATCGAAAAGAATCAAAAACAATCGATAAAACGTCGAAAAGTATCGAAAAGAATCGAAAAAACATCGAAAGGAGTCAATTACAATCGAAAAAACATCGACAGGAGTCAATTACAATCGAAAAAACATCGAAAAGAATCAAAAACAATCGATAAAACGTCGAAAAGTATCGAAAGCAATCGAAAAAACATCGAAAGGAGTCAATTACAATCGAAAAAACATCGAAAAGAATCAAAAACAATCGATAAAACGTCGAAAAGTATCGAAAACAATCGAAAAAACATCGAACGGAGTCAATTACAATCGAAAAAACATCGAAAAGAATCAAAAACAATCGATAAAACGTCGAAAAGTATCGATAACAATCGAAAAAACATCGAAAGGAGTCATTTACAATCGAAAAAACATCGAAAAGAATCAAAAACAATCGATAAAACGTCGAAAAGTATCGAAAAGAATCGAAAAAACATCGAAAGGAGTCAATTACAATCGAAAAAACATCGATAGGAGTCAATTACAATCGAAAAAACATCGAAAAGAATCAAAAACAATCGATAAAACGTCGAAAAGTATCGAAAAAATCGAAAACAATCGATAAAACGTCGAAAAGTAACGAAAACAATCGAAAAAACATCGAAAGGAGTCAATTAAAATCGAAAAAACATCGAAAGGAGTCAATTACAATCCAAAAAACATCGAAAGGAGTCAATTACAATCGAAAAAACATCGAAAAGAATCAAAAACAATCGATAAAACGTCGAAAAGTATCGAAAACAATCGAAAAAACATCGAAAGGAGTCAATTACAATCGAAAAAACATCGAAAAGAATCAAAAACAATCGATAAAACGTCGAAAAGTATCGAAAACAATCGAAAAAACATCGAAAGGAGTCAATTTCAATCGAAAAAACATCGAAAAGAATCAAAAACAATCGATAAAACGTCGAAAAGTATCGAAAAGAATCGAAAAAACATCGAAAGGAGTCAATTACAATCGAAAAAACATCGATAGGAGTCAATTACAATCGAAAAAACATCGAAAAGAATCAAAAACAATCGATAAAACGTCGAAAAGTAGCGAAAACAATCGAAAAAACATCGAAAGGAGTCAATTACAATCGAAAAAACATCGAAAAGAGTCAAAAACAATCGATAAAACGTCGAAAAGGAGTCAATTACAATCGAAAAAACATCGATAGGAGTCAATTACAATCGAAAAAACATCGAAAAGAATCAAAAACAATCGATAAAACGTCGAAAAGTATCGGAAACAATCGAAAAAACATCGAAAGGAGTCAATTACAATCGAAAAACCATCGAAAAGAATCAAAAACAATCGATAAAACGTCGAAAAGAATCAAAATCAATCGAAAAAACATCGAAAGGAGTCAATTACAATCGAAAAAACATCGATAGGAGTCAATTACAATCGAAAAAACATCGAAAAGAATCAAAAGCAATCGATAAAACGTCGAAAAGTATCGAAAACAATCGAAAAAAACATCGAAAGGAGTCAATTACAATCGAAAAAACATCGATAGGAGTCAATTACAATCGAAAAAACATCGAAAAGAATCAAAAACAATCGATTAAACGTCGAAAAGTATCGAAAACAATCGAAAAAACATCGAAAGGAGTCATTTACAATCGAAAAAACATCGAAAAGAATCAAAAACAATCGATAAAACGTCGAAAAGTATCGAAAAGAATCGAAAAAACATCGAAAGGAGTCAATTACAATCGAAAAAACATCGACAGGAGTCAATTACAATCGAAAAAACATCGAAAAGAATCAAAAACAATCGATAAAACGTCGAAAAGTATCGAAAGCAATCGAAAAAACATCGAAAGGAGTCAATTACAATCGAAAAAAACATCGAAAAGAATCAAAAACAATCGATAAAACGTCGAAAAGTATCGAAAACAATCGAAAAAACATCGAACGGAGTCAATTACAATCGAAAAAACATCGAAAAGAATCAAAAACAATCGATAAAACGTCGAAAAGTATCGATAACAATCGAAAAAACATCGAAAGGAGTCATTTACAATCGAAAAAACATCGAAAAGAATCAAAAACAATCGATAAAACGTCGAAAAGTATCGAAAAGAATCGAAAAAACATCGAAAGGAGTCAATTACAATCGAAAAAACATCGATAGGAGTCAATTACAATCGAAAAAACATCGAAAAGAATCAAAAACAATCGATAAAACGTCGAAAAGTATCGAAAACAATCGATAAAACGTCGAAAAGTAACGAAAACAATCGAAAAAACATCGAAAGGAGTCAATTAAAATCGAAAAAACATCGAAAGGAGTCAATTACAATCCAAAAAACATCGAAAGGAGTCAATTACAATCGAAAAAAACATGGAAAAGAATCAAAAACAATCGATAAAACGTCGAAAAGTATCGAAAACAATCGAAAAAACATCGAAAGGAGTCAATTACAATCGAAAAAACATCGAAAAGAATCAAAAACAATCGATAAAACGTCGAAAAGTATCGATAACAATCGAAAAAAACATCGAAAGGAGTCATTTACAATCGAAAAAACATCGAAAAGAATCAAAAACAATCGATAAAACGTCGAAAAGTATCGAAAAGAATCGAAAAAACATCGAAAGGAGTCAATTACAATCGAAAAACATCGATAGGAGTCAATTACAATCGAAAAAACATCGAAAAGAATCAAAAACAATCGATAAAACGTCGAAAAGTATCGAAAACAATCGATAAAACGTCGAAAAGTAACGAAAACAATCGAAAAAACATCGAAAGGAGTCAATTAAAATCGAAAAAACATCGAAAGGAGTCAATTACAATCGAAAAAACATCGAAAGGAGTCAATTACAATCGAAAAAACATCGAAAAGAATCAAAAGCAATCGATAAAAGTCGAAAAGTGTCGAAAACAATCGAAAAAACATCGAAAGGAGTCAATTACAATCGAAAAAACATCGAAAAGAATCAAAAACAATCGATAAAACGTCAAAAAGTATCGAAAACAATCGAAAAAACATCGATAGGAGTCAATTACAATCGAAAAAACATCGAAATGAATCAAAAACAATCGATAAAACGTCGAAAAGTATCGAGAACAATCGAAAAAACATCGAAAGGAGTCAATTACCATCGAAAAAACATCGAAAAGAATCAAAAACAATCGATAAAACGTCGAAAAGAATCAAAAACAATCGATAAAACGTCGAAAAGTATCGAAAACAATCGTAAAAACATCGAAAGGAGTCAATTTCAATCGAAAAAACATCGAAAAGAATCAAAAACAATCGATAAAACGTCGAAAAGTATCGAAAACAATCGAAAAAACATCGAAAGGAGTCAATTACAATCGAAAAAACATCGATAGGAGTCAATTACAATCGAAAAAACATCGAAAAGAATCAAAAACAATCGATAAAACGTCGAAAAGTAACGAAAACAATCGAAAAAACATCGAAAGGAGTCAATTACAATCGAAAAAACATCGATAGGAGTCAATTACAATCGAAAAAACATCGAAAAGAATGAAAAACAATCGATATAACGTCGAAAAGTATCGAAAACAATCGAAAAAACATCGAAAGGAGTCAATTACAATCGAAAAACATCGATAGGAGTCAATTACAATCGAAAAATCATCGAAAAGAATCAAAAACAATCGATGAAACGTCGAAAAGTAACGAAAACAATCGAAAAAACATCGAAAGGAGTCAATTACAATCGAAAAAACATCGATAGGAGTCAATTACAATCGAAAAAACATCGAAAAGAATCAAAAACAATCGATAAAACGTCGAAAAGTATCGAAAACAATCGAAAAAACATCGAAAGGAGTCAATTACAATCGAAAAAACATCGAAAAGAATCAAAACCGATAGATAAAACGTCGAAAAGTATCGAAAACAATCGATAAAACGTCGAAAAGTAACGAAAACAATCGAAAAAACATCGAAAGGAGTCAATTAAAATCGAAAAAACATCGAAAGGAGTCAATTACAATCGAAAAAACATCGAAAGGAGTCAATTACAATCGAAAAAACATCGAAAAGAATCAAAAGCAATCGATAAAAGTCGAAAAGTGTCGAAAACAATCGAAAAAACATCGAAAAGATTCAAAAACAATCGACAAAACGTCGAAAAGTATCGAAAACAATCGAAAAAACATCGATAGGAGTCAATTACAATCGAAAAAACATCGAATGGAGTCAATTACAATCGAAAAACATCGATAGGAGTCAATTACAATCGAAAAAACATCGAAAAGAATCAAAAACAATCGATAAAACGTCGATAAGTATCGAAAACAATCGAAAAAACATCGAAAGGAGTCAATTACAATCGTAAAACATCGAAAAGAATCAAAAACAATCGATAAAACGTCGAAAAGAATCAAAAACAATCGATAAAACGTCGAAAGTATCGAAAACAATCGAAAAAACATCGAAAGGAGTCAATTACAATCGAAAAAACATCGAAAAGAATCAAAAACAATCGATAAAACGTCGAAAAGTATCGAAAACAATCGAAAAAACATCGAAAGGAGTCAATTACAATCGAAAAAACATCGAAAAGAATCAAAAACAACCGATAAAACGTCGAAAAGTATCGAAAACAATCGAAAAAACATCGAAAGGAGTCAAGTACAATCGAAAAAACTTCGAAAAGAATCGAAAACATTCGATGAAACGTCGAAAAGTATCGAAAACAATCGAAAAAACATCGAAAGGAGTCAATTACAATCGAAAAAACATCGATAGGAGTTAATTACAATCGAAAAGAATCAAAAACAATCGATAAAACGTCGAAAAGTATCGAAAACAATCGAAAAAACATCGAAAGGAGTCAATTACAATCGAAAAAACATCGAAAAGAATCAAAAACAATCGATAAAACGTCGAAAAGTATCGAAAACTATCAAAAAAACATCGAAAGGAGTCAATTACAATCGAAAAAACATCGATAGGAGTCAATTACAATCGAAAAAACATCGAAAAGAATCAAAAACAATCGATAAAAAGTCGAAAAGTATCGAAAACAATCGAAAAAACATCGAAAGGAGTCAATTACAATCGAAAAAACATCGATAGGAGTCAATTACAATCGAAAAAACATCGAAAAGAATCAAAAACAATCGATAAAACGTCGAAAAGAATCAAAATCAATCGAAAAAACATCGAAAGGAGTCAATTACAATCGAAAAAACATCGATAGGAGTCAATTACAATCGAAAAAACATCGAAAAGAATCAAAAGCAATCGATAAAACGTCGAAAAGTATCGAAAACAATCGAAAAAACATCGAAAGGAGTCAATTACAATCGAAAAAACATCGATAGGAGTCAATTACAATCGAAAAAACATCGAAAAGAATCAAAAACAATCGATTAAACGTCGAAAAGTATCGAAAACAATCGAAAAAACATCGAAAGGAGTCATTTACAATCGAAAAAACATCGAAAAGAATCAAAAACAATCGATAAAACGTCGAAAAGTATCGAAAAGAATCGAAAAAACATCGAAAGGAGTCAATTACAATCGAAAAAACATCGACAGGAGTCAATTACAATCGAAAAAACATCGAAAAGAATCAAAAACAATCGATAAAACGTCGAAAAGTATCGAAAGCAATCGAAAAAACATCGAAAGGAGTCAATTACAATCGAAAAAACATCGAAAAGAATCAAAAACAATCGATAAAACGTCGAAAAGTATCGAAAACAATCGAAAAAACATCGAACGGAGTCAATTACAATCGAAAAAACATCGAAAAGAATCAAAAACAATCGATAAAACGTCGAAAAGTATCGATAACAATCGAAAAAACATCGAAAGGAGTCATTTACAATCGAAAAAACATCGAAAAGAATCAAAAACAATAGATAAAACGTCGAAAAG
Source organism: Drosophila quadrilineata (assembly GCA_018150725.1). Taxonomy (NCBI): domain Eukaryota; kingdom Metazoa; phylum Arthropoda; class Insecta; order Diptera; family Drosophilidae; genus Drosophila; species Drosophila quadrilineata. The sequence continues at coordinate 90,565 of JAECWN010000315.1, forward strand.
TATCGAAAACAATCGAAAAAACATCGAAAGGAGTCAATTACAATCGAAAAAACATCGAAAAGAATCAAAAACAATCGATAAAACGTCGAAAAGTATCGAAAAGAATCGAAAAAACATCGAAAGGAGTCAATTACAATCGAAAAAACATCGATAGGAGTCAATTACAATCGAAAAAACATCGAAAAGAATCAAAAACAATCGATAAAACGTCGAAAAGTATCGAAAACAATCGATAAAACGTCGAAAAGTAACGAAAACAATCGAAAAAACATCGAAAGGAGTCAATTAAAATCGAAAAAACATCGAAAGGAGTCAATTACAATCCAAAAAACATCGAAAGGAGTCAATTACAATCGAAAAAACATCGAAAAGAATCAAAAACAATAGATAAAACGTCGAAAAGTGTCGAAAACAATCGAAAATACATCGAAAGGAGTCAATTACAATCGAAAAAACATCGAAAAGAATCAAAAACAATTGATAAAACGTCGAAAAGTATCGAAAACAATCGAAAAAACATCGATAGGAGTCAATTACAATCGAAAAAACATCGAAAAGAATCAAAAACAATCGATAAAACGTCGAAAAGTATCGAAAACAATCGAAAAAACATCGAAAGGAGTCAATTACCATCGAAAAAAACATCGAAAAGAATCAAAAACAATCGATAAAACGTCGAAAAGAATCAAAAACAATCGATAAAACGTCGAAAAGTATCGAAAACAATCGGAAAAACATCGAAAGGAGTCAATTTCAATCGAAAAAACATCGAAAAGAATCAAAAACAATCGATAAAACGTCGAAAAGTATCGAAGACAATCGAAAAAACATCGAAAGGAGTCAATTACAATCGAAAAAACATCGATAGGAGTCAATTACAATCGAAAAAACATCGAAAAGAATCAAAAACAATCGATAAAACGTCGAAAAGTATCGAAAACAATCGAAAAAACATCGAAAGGAGTCAATTACAATCGAAAAAACATCGATAGGAGTCAATTACAATCGAAAAAACATCGAAAAGAATGAAAAACAATCGATAAAACGTCGAAAAGTATCGAAAACAAACGAAAAAACATCGAAAGGAGTCAATTACAATCGAAAAAACATCGAAAAGAATGAAAAACAATCGATAAAACGTCGAAAAGTATCGAAAACAATCGAAAAAACATCGAAAGGAGTCAATTACAATCGAAAATACATCGAAAAGATTCAAAAACAATCGATAAAACGTCGAAAAGAATCAAAAACAATCGAAAAAACATCGAAAGGAGTCAATTACAATCGAATAAACATCGAAAGGAGTCAATTACAATCGAAAAAACATCGAAAAGAATCAAAAACAATCGATAAAACGTCGAAAAGTATCGAAAACAATCGAAAAAACATCGAAAGGAGTCAATTACAATCGAAAAAACATCGATAGGAGTCAATTACAATCGAAAAAACATCGAAAAGAATCAAAAACAATCGATAAAACGTCGAAAAGTATCGAAAACAATCGAAAAAACATCGAAAGGAGTCAATTACAATCGAAAAAACATCGATAGGAGTCAATTACAATCGAAAAAACATCGAAAAGAATCAAAAACAATCGATAAAACGTCGAAAAGTATCGGAAACAATCGAAAAAACATCGAAAGGAGTCAATTACAATCGAAAAAACATCGAAAAGAATCAAAAACAATCGATAAAACGTCGAAAAGAATCAAAAACAATCGAAAAAACATCGAAAGGAGTCAATTACAATCGAAAAAACATCGATAGGAGTCAATTACAATCGAAAAAACATCGAAAAGAATCAAAAACAATCGATAAAACGTCGAAAAGTATCGAAAACAATCGAAAAAACATCGAAAGGAGTCAATTACAATCGAAAAAACATCGATAGGAGTCAATTACAATCGAAAAAACATCGAAAAGAATCAAAAACAATCGATAAAACGTCGAAAAGTATCGAAAACAATCGAAAAAACATCGAAAGGAGTCATTTACAATCGAAAAAACATCGAAAAGAATCAAAAACAATCGATAAAACGTCGAAAAGTATCGAAAACAATCGAAAAAACATCGAAAGGAGTCAATTACAATCGAAAAAACATCGAAAAGAGTCAATTACAATCGAAAAAACATCGAAAAGAATCAAAAACAATCGAAAAAACGTCGAAAGAAGTCGAAAACAATCGAAAAAACATCGAAAGGAGTCAATTACAATCGAAAAAACATCGAAAAGAATCAAAAACAATCGATAAAACGTCGAAAAGTATCGAAAACAATCGAAAAAACATCGAAAGGAGTCATTTACAATCGAAAAAACATCGAAAAGAATCAAAAACAATCGATAAAACGTCGAAAAGTATCGAAAACAATCGAAAAAACATCGAAAGGAGTCAATTACAATCGAAAAAACATCGATAGGAGTCAATTACAATCGAAAAACATCGAAAAGAATCAAAAACAATCGATAAAACGTCGAAAAGTATCGAAAACAATCGAAAAAACATCGAAAGGAGTCAATTACAATCGAAAAAACATCGAAAAGAATCAAAAACAATCGATAAAACGTCGAAAAGTATCGAAAACAATCGAAAAAACATCGAAAGGAGTCAATTACAATCGAAAAAACATCGAAAAGAATCAAAAACAATCGATAAAACGTCGAAAAGTATCGAAAACAATCGAAAAAACATCGAAAGGAATCAAAAACAATCGATAAAACGTCGAAAAGTATCAAAAACAATCGAAAAAACATCGAAAAGAGTCAATTACAATCGAAAAAACATCGATAGGAGTCAATTACAATCGAAAAAACATCGAAAAGAATCAAAAACAATCGATAAAACGTCGAAAAGTATCGAAAAATATCGAAAGAGCAATTACAATCGAAAAAACATCGAAAGGAGTCAATTACAATCGAAAAAACATCGAAAAGAATCAAAAACAATCGATAAAACGTCGAAAAGTATCGAAAACAATCGAAAAAACATCGAAAGGAGTCAATTACAATCGAAAAAACATCGAAAAGAATCAAAAACAATCGATAAAACGTCGAAAAGTATCGAAAACAATCGAAAAAACATCGAAAGGAGTCAATTACAATCGAAAAAACATCGAAAGGAGTCAATTACAATCGAAAAAACATCGAAAAGAATCAAAAACAATCGATAAAACGTCGAAAAGTATCGAAAACAATCGAAAAAACATCGAAAGGAGTCAATTACAATCGAAAAAACATCGAAAAGAGTCAAAAACAATCGATAAAACATCGAAAAGAATCAAAAACAATCGAAAAAACGTCGAAAAGTATCGAAAACAATCGAAAAAACATCGAAAGGAGTCAATTACAATCGAAAAAACATCGAAAAGAATCAAAAACAATCGATAAAACGTCGAAAAGTATCGAAAACAATCGAAAAAACATCGAAAGGAGTCAATTACAATCGAAAAAACATCGATAGGAGTCAATTACAATCGAAAAAACATCGAAAAGAATCAAAAACAATCGATAAAACGTCGAAAAGTATCGAAAACAATCGAAAAAACATCGAAAGGAGTCAATTACAATCGAAAAAACATCGATAGGAGTCAATTACAATCGAAAAAACATCGAAAAGAATCAAAAACAATCGATAAAACGTCGAAAAGTAAAACAATCGAAAAAACATCGAAAGGAGTCAAATTACAATCGAAAAAACATCGAAAGGAGTCAATTACAATCGAAAAAACATCGAAAAGAGTCAATAACAATCGAAAAAACATCGAAAAGAATCAAAAACAATCGATAAAACGTCGAAAAGTATCGAAAACAATCGAAAAAACATCGAAAGGAGTCAATTACAATCGAAAAAACATCGAAAAGAATCAAAAACAATCGATAAAACGTCGAAAAGTATCGAAAACAATCGAAAAAACATCGAAAGGAGTCAATTACAATCGAAAAAACATCGAAAGGAGTCAATAACAATCGAAAAAACATCGAAAAGAATCAAAAACAATCGATAAAACGTCGAAAAGTATCGAAAACAATCGAAAAAACATCGAAAGGAGTCAATTACAATCGAAAAAAACATCGAAAAGAATCAAAAACAATCGATAAAACGTCGAAAAGTATCGAAAACAATCGAAAAAACATCGAAAGGAGTCAATTACAATCGAAAAAACATCGAAAAGAATCAAAACAATCGATAAAACGTCGAAAAGTATCGAAAACAATCGAAAAAACATCGAAAGGATTGTCAATTACAATCGAAAAAACATCGAAAAGAATCAAAAACAATCGATAAAACGTCGAAAAGTATCGAAAACAATCGAAAAAACATCGAAAGGAGTCAATTACAATCGAAAAAACATCGAAAAGAATCAAAAACAATCGATAAAACGTCGAAAAGTATCGAAAACAATCGAAAAAACATCGAAAGGAGTCAATTACAATCGAAAAAACATCGATAGGAGTCAATTACAATCGAAAAAAACATCGAAAAGAATCAAAAACAATCGATAAAACGTCGAAAAGTATCGAAAACAATCGAAAAAACATCGAAAGGAGTCATATTACAATCGAAAAAACATCGAAAAGAATCAAAAACAATCGATAAAACGTCGAAAAGTATCAAAAATATTCGATAAAACGTCGAAAAGTACGAAAACAATCGAAAAACATCGAAAGAACAATCGAAAAAAACATCGAAAGGTATTTACAATCGAAAAAACATCGAAAAGAATCAAAAACAATCGATAAAACGTCGAAAAGTATCGAAAACAATCGAAAAAACATCGAAAGGAGTCAATTACAATCGAAAAAACATCGAAAAGAATCAAAAACAATCGATAAAACGTCGAAAAGTATCGAAAACAATCGAAAAAACATCGAAAGGAGTCAATTACAATCGAAAAAACATCGATAGGAGTCAATTACAATCGAAAAAACATCGAAAAGAATCAAAAACAATCGATAAAACGTCGAAAAGTATCGAAAACAATCGAAAAAACATCGAAAGGAGTCAATTACAATCGAAAAAACATCGATAGGAGTCAATTACAATCGAAAAAACATCGAAAAAGAATCAAAAACAATCGATAAAACGTCGAAAAGTATCGAAAACAATCGAAAAAACATCGAAAGGAGTCAATTACAATCGAAAAAACATCGATAGGAGTCAATTACAATCGAAAAAACATCGAAAAGAATCAAAAACAATCGATAAAACGTCGAAAAGTATCGAAAACAATCGAAAAACATCGAAAGGAGTCAATTACAATCGAAAAAACATCGATAGGAGTCAATTACAATCGAAAAAACATCGAAAAGAATCAAAAACAATCGATAAAACGTCGAAAAGTATCGAAAACAATCGAAAAAACATCGAAAGGAGTCAATTACAATCGAAAAAACATCGATAGGAGTCAATTACAATCGAAAAAACATCGAAAAGAATCAAAAACAATCGATAAAACGTCGAAAAGTATCGAAAACAATCGAAAAAACATCGAAAGGAGTCAATTACAATCGAAAAAACATCGAAAAAGAATCAAAAACAATCGAATAAAACGTCGAAAAGTATCGAAAAACAATCGAAAAACATCGAAAGGAGTCAATTACAATCGAAAAAACATCGAAAAGAGTCAATTACAATCGAAAAAACATCGAAAAGAATCAAAAACAATCGAAAAAACATCGAAAAGAATCAAAAACAATCGAAAAAACATCGAAAAGGAGTCAAAAACAATCGAAAAAAAAAGAATCGATCGATAAAACGTCGAATAACAATCGAAAAAAAACATCGAAAAGAATCAAAGATAACAATCGATAAAACGATCGAAAAAAATATCGAAAACAATCAAAAACAATCAAAAACGTCGAAAAGAAATACAATCGAAAAAACATCGAAAGAGTCAATTACAATCGAAAAAACATCGAAAAGAATCAAAAACAATCGATAAAACGTCGAAAAGTATCGAAAACAATCGAAAAAACGTCGAAAAGTATCAAAACAATCGAAAAAACATCGAAAGGAGTCAATTACAATCGAAAAAACATCGAAAAGAATCAAAAACAATCGATAAAACGTCGAAAAGTATCGAAAACAATCGAAAAAACATCGAAAGGAGTCAATTACAATCGAAAAAACATCGATAGGAGTCAATTACAATCGAAAAAACATCGAAAAGAATCAAAAACAATCGATAAAACGTCGAAAAGTATCGAAAACAATCGAAAAAACATCGAAAGGAGTCAATTACAATCGAAAAAACATCGATAGGAGTCAATTACAATCGAAAAACATCGAAAAGAATCAAAAACAATCGATAAAACGTCGAAAAGTATCGAAAACAATCGAAAAAACATCGAAAGGAGTCAATTACAATCGAAAAAACATCGAAAAGAATCAAAAACAATCGATAAAACGTCGAAAAGTATCGAAAACAATCGAAAAAACATCGAAAGGAGTCAATTACAATCGAAAAAACATCGAAAGGAGTCAATTACAATCGAAAAAACATCGAAAAGAATCAAAAACAATCGATAAAACGTCGAAAAGTATCGAAAACAATCGAAAAAACATCGAAAGGAGTCAATTACAATCGAAAAAACATCGAAAAGAATCAAAAACAATCGATAAAACGTCGAAAAGTATCGAAAACAATCGAAAAAACATCGAAAGGAGTCAATTACAATCGAAAAAACATCGATAGGAGTCAATTACAATCGAAAAACACGTCAAAAGAATCAAAAACAATCGATAAAACGTCGAAAAGTATCGAAAACAATCGAAAAAACATCGAAAGGAGTCAATTACAATCGAAAAAACATCGAAAAGAATCAAAAACAATCGATAAAACGTCGAAAAGTATCGAAAACAATCGAAAAAACATCGAAAAGAGTCAATTACAATCGAAAAAACATCGATAGGAGTCAATTACAATCGAAAAAACATCGAAAAGAATCAAAAACAATCGATAAAACGTCGAAAAGTATCGAAAACAATCGAAAAAACATCGAAAGGAGTCAATTACAATCGAAAAAACATCGATATGGAGTCAATTACAATCGAAAAAACATCGAAAAGAATCAAAAACAATCGATAAAACGTCGAAAAGTATCGAAAACAATCGAAAAAACATCGAAAGGAGTCAATTACAATCGAAAAAAAAAGGAGTCAATTACAATCGAAAAACATCGAAAGAATCAAAACAATCGATAAAACGTCGAAAAGAATCAAAAACAATCGATAAAACGTCGAAAAGTGTCGAATAACAATCGAAAAAACATCGAAAGGAGTCAATTACAATCGAAAAAACATCGAAAAGAATCAAAAACAATCGATAAAACGTCGAAAAGTATCGAAAACAATCGAAAAACATCGAAAGGTGTCAATTACAATCGAAAAAACATCGATAGGAGTCAATTACAATCGAAAAAACATCGAAAAGAATCAAAAACAATCGATAAAACGTCGAAAAGTATCGAAAACAATCGAAAAAACATCGAAAGGAGTCAATTACAATCGAAAAAACATCGAAAAGAATCAAAAACAATCGATAAAACGTCGAAAAGTATCAAAAACAATCGAAAAAACATCGAAAAGAGTCGAATAACAATCGAAAAAAACATCGAAAAAATGGAGTCAATTACAATCGAAAAAACATCGAAAAGAATCAAAAACAATCGATAAAACGTCGAAAAGTATCGAAAACAATCGAAAAAACATCGAAAGGAGTCAATTACAATCGAAAAAACATCGAAAGAGTCAATTACAATCGAAAAACATCGAAAAGAATCAAAAACAATCGATAAAACGTCGAAAAGTATCGAAAACAATCGAAAAAACATCGAAAGGAGTCAATTACAATCGAAAAAACATCGATAGGAGTCAATTACAATCGAAAAACATCGAAAAGAATCAAAAACAATCGATAAAACGTCGAAAAGTATCGAAAACAATCGAAAAAACATCGAAAGGAGTCAATTACAATCGAAAAAACATCGAAAAGAGTCAATTACAATCGATAAAACATCGAAAAGAATCAAAAACAATCGATAAAACGTCGAAAAGTATCGAAAACAATCGAAAAAACATCGAAAGGAGTCAATTACAATCGAAAAACATCGAAAAGAATCAAAAACAATCGATAAAACGTCGAAAAGTATCGAAAACAATCGAAAAAACATCGAAAGGAGTCAATTACAATCGAAAAAACATCGAAAAGAATCAAAAACAATCGATAAAACGTCGAAAAGTATCGAAAACAATCGAAAAAACATCGAAAGGAGTCAATTACAATCGAAAAAAACATCGATAGGAGTCAATTACAATCGAAAAACATCGAAAAGAATCAAAAACAATCGATAAAACGTCGAAAAGTATCGAAAACAATCGAAAAAACATCGAAAGGAGTCAATTACAATCGAAAAACATCGAAAAGAATCAAAAACAATCGATAAAACGTCGAAAAGTATCAAAAACAATCGATAAAACGTCGAAAAGGAGTCGAATAACAATCGAAAAAACATCGAAAGGAGTCAATTACAATCGAAAAAACATCGAAAAGAATCAAAAACAATCGATAAAACGTCGAAAAGTATCGAAAACAATCGAAAAAACATCGAAAGGAGTCAATTACAATCGAAAAAACATCGAAAAGAATCAAAACAATCGATAAAACGTCGAAAAGTATCGAAAACAATCGAAAAACATCGAAAGGTGTCAATTACAATCGAAAAAAACATCGAAGGAGTCAATTACAATCGAAAAAACATCGAAAAGAATCAAAAACAATCGATAAAACGTCGAAAAGTATCGAAAACAATCGAAAAAACATCGAAAGGAGTCAATTACAATCGAAAAAACATCGAAAAGAGTCAAAAACAATCGAAAAAACGTCGAAAAGAATCAAAAACAATCGATAAAACATCGAAAAGTATCAATTACAATCGAAAAAACATCGAAAAGAATCAAAAACAATCGATAAAACGTCGAAAAGTATCGAAAACAATCGAAAAAACATCGAAAAGAATCAAAAACAATCGATAAAACGTCGAAAAGTATCGAAAACAATCGAAAAAACATCGAAAGGAGTCAATTACAATCGAAAAACATCGAAAAGAATCAAATACAATCGAAAAACGTCGAAAAGAATCAAAAACAATCGATAAAACGTCGAAAAGTATCGAAAACAATCGAAAAAACATCGAAAGGAGTCAATTACAATCGAAAAAACATCGAAAAGAATCAAAAACAATCGATAAAACGTCGAAAAGTATCGAAAACAATCGAAAAAACATCGAAAGGAGTCAATTACAATCGAAAAACATCGATAGGAGTCAATTACAATCGAAAAACCATCGAAAAGAATCAAAAACAATCGATAAAACGTCGAAAAGTATCGAAAACAATCGAAAAAACATCGAAAGGAGTCAATTACAATCGAAAAAACATCGAAAAGAATCAAAAACAATCGATAAAACGTCGAAAAGTATCGAAAACAATCGAAAAAACATCGAAAGGAGTCAATTACAATCGAAAAAAACATCGAAAAGAATCAAAAACAATCGATAAAACGTCGAAAAGTATCGAAAACAATCGAAAAAACATCGAAAGGAGTCAATTACAATCGAAAAAACATCGATAAGAGTCAATTACAATCGAAAAAACATCGAAAAGAATCAAAAACAATCGATAAAACGTCGAAAAGTATCGAAAACAATCGAAAAAACATCGAAAGGAGTCAATTACAATCGAAAAAACATCGAAAGAGTCAATTACAATCGAAAAAACATCGAAAAGAATCAAAAACAATCGATAAAACGTCGAAAAGTATCGAAAACAATCGAAAAAACATCGAAAGGAGTCAATTACAATCGAAAAAACATCGAAAAGAATCAAAAACAATCGATAAAACGTCGAAAAGTATCGAAAACAATCGAAAAAAACATCGAAAGGAGTCAATTACAATCGAAAAAACATCGATAGGAGTCAATTACAATCGAAAAAACATCGAAAAGAATCAAAAACAATCGATAAAACGTCGAAAAGTATCGAAAACAATCGAAAAAACATCGAAAGGAGTCAATTACAATCGAAAAAACATCGATAGGAGTCAATTACAATCGAAAAAACATCGAAAAGAATCAAAAACAATCGATAAAACGTCGAAAAGTATCGAAAACAATCGAAAAAACATCGAAAGGAGTCAATTACAATCGAAAAAACATCGAAAAGAATCAAAAACAATCGATAAAACGTCGAAAAGTATCGAAAACAATCGAAAAAACATCGAAAGGAGTCAATTACAATCGAAAAACATCGAAAAGAATCAAAAACAATCGATAAAACGTCGAAAAGTATCGAAAACAATCGAAAAAACATCGAAAGGAGTCAATTACAATCGAAAAAACATCGATAGGAGTCAATTACAATCGAAAAAACATCGAAAAGAATCAAAAACAATCGATAAAACGTCGAAAAGTATCGAAAACAATCGAAAAAACATCGAAAGGAGTCAATTACAATCGAAAAAACATCGATAAAAGTCGAAAATTACAATCGAAAAAACGTCGAAAGAATTACAATCGAAAAAAAACATCGAAAGGACAATCGAAAAAACATCGAAAAGAATCAAAAACAATCGATAAAACGTCGAAAAGTATCGAAAACAATCGAAAAAACATCGAAAGGAGTCAATTACAATCGAAAAAACATCGAAAAGAATCAAAAACAATCGATAAAACGTCGAAAAGTATCGAAAAAAATCGAAAAAACATCGAAAGGAGTCAATTTACAATCGAAAAAACATCGATAGGAGTCAATTACAATCGAAAAAACATCGAAAAGAATCAAAAACAATCGATAAAACGTCGAAAAGTATCGAAAACAATCGAAAAAACATCGAAAGGAGTCAATTACAATCGAAAAAACATCGAAAAGAATCAAAAACAATCGATAAAACGTCGAAAAGTATCGAAAACAATCAAAAAAACATCGAAAGGAGTCAATTACAATCGAAAAAACATCGAAAAGAATCAAAAACAATCGATAAAACGTCGAAAAGTATCGAAAACAATCGAAAAAACATCGAAAGGAGTCAATTACAATCGAAAAAACATCGAAAAGAATCAAAAACAATCGATAAAACGTCGAAAAGTATCGAAAACAATCGAAAAAACATCGAAAAGAGTCAATTACAATCGAAAAAACATCGATAGGAGTCAATTACAATCGAAAAAACATCGAAAAGAATCAAAAACAATCGATAAAACGTCGAAAAGTATCGAAAACAATCGAAAAAACATCGAAAGGAGTCAATTACAATCGAAAAAACATCGATAGGAGTCAATTACAATCGAAAAAACATCGAAAAGAATCAAAAACAATCGATAAAACGTCGAAAAGTATCGAAAACACATCGAAAGGAAATTACAATCGAAAAAATCAATTACAATCGAAAAAACATCGAAAAGAATCAAAAACAATCGATAAAACGTCGAAAAGTATCGAAAACAATCGAAAAAACATCGAAAGGAGTCAATTACAATCGAAAAAACATCGAAAGGAATCAAAAACAATCGATAAAACATCGAAAAGAATCAAAAACAATCGATAAAACGTCGAAAAGAATCAATAACAATCGAAAAAACATCGAAAGGAGTCGAATTACAATCGAAAAAACATCGAAAGGAGTCAATTACAATCGAAAAAACATCGAAAAGAATCAAAAACAATCGATAAAACGTCGAAAAGTATCGAAAACAATCGAAAAACATCGAAAGGAGTCAATTACAATCGAAAAACATCGAAAAGAATCAAAAACAATCGATAAAACGTCGAAAAGTATCGAAAACAATCGAAAAAACATCGAAAGGAGTCAATTACAATCGAAAAAACATCGATAGGAGTCAATTACAATCGAAAAAACATCGAAAAGAATCAAAAACAATCGATAAAACGTCGAAAAGTATCGAAAACAATCGAAAAAACGTCGGAAAGTAGTCGAAAACAATCGAAAAAACATCGAAAGGAGTCAATTACAATCGAAAAAACATCGAAAAGAATCAAAAACAATCGATAAAACGTCGAAAAGTATCGAAAACAATCGAAAAAAACATCGAAAGGAGTCAATTACAATCGAAAAAAAACATCGATAAAGTGAGTCAATTACAATCGAAAAAACATCGAAAAGAATCAAAAACAATCGATAAAACGTCGAAAAGTAATCGAAACAACAATCGAAAAAACATCGAAAGGAGTCAATTACAATCGAAAAAACATCGATAGGAGTCAATTACAATCGAAAAAACATCGAAAAGAATCAAAAACAATCGATAAAACGTCGAAAAGTATCGAAAACAATCGAAAAAACATCGAAAGGAGTCAATTACAATCGAAAAAACATCGAAAAGAATCAAAAACAATCGATAAAACGTCGAAAAGTATCGAAAACAATCGAAAAAACATCGAAAGGAGTCAATTACAATCGAAAAAACATCGATAGGAGTCAATTACAATCGAAAAAACATCGAAAAGAATCAAAAACAATCGATAAAACGTCGAAAAGTATCGAAAACAATCGAAAAAACATCGAAAGGAGTCAATTACAATCGAAAAAACATCGAAAAGAATCAAAAACAATCGATAAAACGTCGAAAAGTATCGAAAACAATCGAAAAACATCGAAAGGAGTCAATTACAATCGAAAAAAACATCGAAAGGAGTCAATTACAATCGAAAAAACATCGAAAAGAATCAAAAACAATCGATAAAACGTCGAAAAGTATCGAAAACAATCGAAAAAACATCGAAAGGAGTCAATTACAATCGAAAAAACATCGAATGGAGTCAATTACAATCGAAAAAACATCGAAAAGAATCAAAAACAATCGATAAAACGTCGAAAAGTATCGAAAACAATCGAAAAAACATCGAAAGGAGTCAATTACAATCGAAAAAACATCGATAGGAGTCAATTACAATCGAAAAAACATCGAAAAGAATCAAAAACAATCGATAAAACGTCGAAAAGTATCGAAAACAATCGAAAAAACATCGATAGGAGTCAATTACAATCGAAAAAACATCGAAAGGAGTCAATTACAATCGAAAAACATCGAAAGGAGTCAATTACAATCGAAAAACATCGAAAAGAATCAAAAACAATCGATAAAACGTCGAAAAGTATCGAAAACAATCGAAAAAACATCGAAAGGAGTCAATTACAATCGAAAAACATCGAAAAGAATCAAAAACAATCGATAAAACGTCGAAAAGAATCAAAAACAATCGATAAAACGTCGAAAAGTATCGAAAACAATCGAAAAAACATCGAAAGGAGTCAATTACAATCGAAAAAACATCGAAAAGAATCAAAAACAATCGATAAAACGTCGAAAAGTATCGAAAACAATCGAAAAAACATCGAAAGGAGTCAATTACAATCGAAAAAACATCGATAGGAGTCAATTACAATCGAAAAAACATCGAAAAGAATCAAAAACAATCGATAAAACGTCGAAAAGTATCGAAAACAATCGAAAAAACATCGAAAGGAGTCAATTACAATCGAAAAACATCGAAAAGAATCAAAAACAATCGATAAAACGTCGAAAAGTATCGAAAACAATCGAAAAAACATCGAAAAGAATCAAAAACAATCGATAAAACGTCGAAAAGTATCGAAAACAATCGAAAAAACATCGAAAGGAGTCAATTACAATCGAAAAACATCGAAAAGAATCAAAAACAATCCATAAAACGTCGAAAAGAATCAAAAACAATCGATTAAACGTCGAAAGTATCGAAAACAATCGAAAAAACATCGAAAGGAGTCAATTACAATCGAAAAACATCGAAAAGAATCAAAAACAATCGATAAAACGTCGAAAAGTATCGAAAACAATCAAAAAAACATCGAAAGGAGTCAATTACAATCGAAAAAACATCGATAGGAGTCAATTACAATCGAAAAAACATCGAAAAGAATCAAAAACGATAGATAAAACGTCGAAAAGTATCGAAAACAAACGAAAAAACATCGAAAGGAGTCAATTACAATCGAAAAAACATCGAAAAGAATCAAAAACAATCGATAAAACGTCGAAAAGTATCGAAAACAATCGAAAAAACATCGAAAGGAGTCAATCAATGAGTCAAATCGAAAAACATCGAAAAGAGTCAATTACAATCGATAAAACATCGAAAAGATCAAAAACAATCGATAAAACGTCGAAAAGTATCGAAAACAAATCGAAAAACATCGAAAGGAGTCAATTACAATCGAAAAAACATCGAAAAGAATCAAAAACAATCGATAAAACGTCGAAAAGTATCGAAAACAATCGAAAAAACATCGAAAGGAGTCAATTACAATCGAAAAAACATCGATAGGAGTCAATTACAATCGAAAAAACATCGAAAAGATTCAAAAACAATCGATAAAACGTCGAAAAGTATCGAAAACAATCGAAAAAACATCGATAGGAGTCAATTACAATCGAAAAAACATCGAATGGAGTCAATTACAATCGAAAAAACATCGAAAAGAATCAAAAACAATCGATAAAACGTCGAAAAGTATCGAAAACAATCGAAAAAACATCGAAAGGAGTCAATTACAATCGAAAAAACATCGATAGGAGTCAATTACAATCGAAAAAACATCGAAAAGTTTCAAAAACAATCGACAAAACGTCGAAAAGTATCGAAAACAATCAAAAAACATCGATAGGAGTCAATTACAATCGAAAAACATCGAATGGAGTCAATTACAATCGAAAAACATCGATAGGAGTCAATTACAATCGAAAAAACATCGAAAAGAATCAAAAACAATCGATAAAACGTCGAAAAGTATCGAAAACAATCGAAAAAACATCGAAAGGAGTCAATTACAATCGTAAAACATCGAAAAGAATCAAAAACAATCGATAAAACGTCGAAAAGAATCAAAAACAATCGATAAAACGTCGAAAGTATCGAAAACAATCGAAAAAATAACGAAAGGAGTCAATTACAATCGAAAAAACATCGAAAAGAATCGAAAACATTCGATGAAACGTCGAAAAGTATCGAAAACAATCGAAAAAACATCGAAAGGAGTCAATTACAATCGAAAAAACATCGATAGGAGTCAATTACAATCGAAAAAACATCGAAAAGAATCAAAAACAATCGATAAAACGTCGAAAAGTATCGAAAACAATCGAAAAAACATCGAAAGGAGTCAATTACAATCGAAAAAACATCGAAAAGAATCAAAAACAATCGATAAAACGTTGAAAAGTATCGAAAACTATCGAAAAAACATCGAAAAGAATCAAAAACAATAGATAAAACGTCGAAAACTATCGAAAACAATCGAAAAAACATCGAAAGGAGTCAATTACAATCGTAAAACATCGAAAAGAATCAAAAACAATCCATAAAACGTCGAAAAGAATCAAAAACAATCGATTAAACGTCGAAAGTATCGAAAACAATCGAAAAAACATCGAAAGGAGTCAATTACAATCGAAAAAACATCGAAAAGAATCGAAAACATTCGATGAAACGTCGAAAAGTATCGAAAACAATCGAAAAAACATCGAAAGGAGTCAATTACAATCGAAAAAACATCGATAGGAGTCAATTACAATCGAAAAGAATCAAAAACAATCGATAAAACGTCGAAAAGTATCGAAAACAATCGAAAAAACATCGAAAGGAGTCAATTACAATCGAAAAAACATCGAAAAGAATCAAAAACAATCGATAAAACATTGAAAAGTATCGAAAACTATCGAAAAAACATCGAAAGAAGTCAATTACAATCGAAAAAACATCGAAAAGAATCAATAACAATCGATAAAACGTCGAAAAGAATCAAAACCAATCGAAAAAACATCGAAAGGAGTCATTTACAATCGAAAAAACATCGATAGGAGTCAATTACAATCGAAAAAACATCGAAAAGAATCAAAAACAATCGATAAAACGTCGAAAAGTATCGAAAACAATCGAAAAAACATCGAAAGGAGTCAATTACAATCGAAAAAACATCGATAGGAGTCAATTACAATCGAAAAAACATCGAAAAAAATCAAAAACAATCGATAAAACGTCGAAAAGTATCGAAAACAATCGAAAAAACATCGAAAGGAGTCATTTACAATCGAAAAAACATCAAAAAGAATCAAAAACAATCGATAAAACGTCGAAAAGAATCGAAAAGAATCGAAAAAACATCGAAAGGAGTCAATTACAATCGAAAAAACATCGATAGGAGTCAATTACAATCGAAAAAACATCGAAAAGAATCAAAAACAATCGATAAAACGTCGAAAAGTATCGAAAACAATCGAAAAAACATCGAAAGGAGTCAATTACAATCGAAAAAACATCGAAAAGAATCAAAAACAATCGATAAAACGTCGAAAAGTATCGAAAACAATCGAAAAAACATCGAAAGGAGTCAATTACAATCGAAAAACATCGAAAAGAATCAAAAACAATCGATAAAACGTCGAAAAGTATCGAAAACAATCGAAAAAACATCGAAAGGAGTCAATTACAATCGAAAAAACATCGAAAAGAATCGAAAACATTCGATGAAACGTCGAAAAGTATCGAAAACAATCGAAAAAACATCGAAAGGAGTCAATTACAATCGAAAAAACATCGATAGGAGTCAATTACAATCGAAAAAACATCGAAAAGAATCAAAAACAATCGATAAAACGTCGAAAAGTATCGAAAACAATCGAAAAAACATCGAAAGGAGTCAATTACAATCGAAAAAACATCGAAAAGAATCAAAAACAATCGATAAAACGTTGAAAAGTATCGAAAACTATCGAAAAAACATCGAAAAGAATCAAAAACAATAGATAAAACGTCGAAAACTATCGAAAACAATCGAAAAAACATCGAAAGGAGTCAATTACAATCGTAAAACATCGAAAAGAATCAAAAACAATCCATAAAACGTCGAAAAGAATCAAAAACAATCGATTAAACGTCGAAAGTATCGAAAACAATCGAAAAAACATCGAAAAGAGTCAATTACAATCGAAAAAACATCGAAAAGAATCGAAAACATTCGATGAAACGTCGAAAAGTATCGAAAACAATCGAAAAAACTTCGAACGGAGTCAATTACAATCGAAAAAACATCGAAAAGAATCAAAAACAATCGATAAAACGTCGAAAAGTATCGGAAACTATCGAAAAAACATCGAAAGGAGTCATTTACAATCGAAAAAACATCGAAAAGAATCAAAAACAATCGATAAAACGTCGAAAAGTATCGAAAACAATCGAAAAAACATCGAAAGGAGTCAATTACAATCGAAAAAAACATCGAAAAGAATCAAAAACAATCGATAAAACGTCGAAAAGAATCAGAAACAATCGATAAAACGTCGAAAAGTATCGAAAACAATCGAAAAAACATCGAAAGGAGTCAACTACAATCGAAAAAACATCGATAGGAGTCAACAACAATCGAAAAAACATCGAAAAGAATCAAAAACATTCGATAAAGCGTCGAAAAGTATCGAAAACAATCGAAAAAACATCGAAAAGAATCAAAAACAATCGATAAAACGTCGAAAACTATCGAAAACAATCGAAAAAACATCGAAAGGAGTCAATTACAATCGAAAAAACATCGACAGGAGTCAATTACAATCGAAAAAACATCGAAAAGAATCAAAAACAATCGATAAAACGTCGAAAAGAATCAAAAACAATCGATAAAACGTCGAAAAGTATCGAAAACAATCGAAAAAACATCGAAAGCAATCAATTAAAAACGAAAAAACATCGAAAAGTATCGAAAACAATAGATAAAACGTCGAAAAGTATCGAAAACAATAGATAAAACGTCGAAAAGTATCGAAAACAATCGAAAAAACATCGAAAGGAGTCAATTACAATCGAAAAACATCGATAGGAGTCAATTACAATCGAAAAAACATCGAAAAGAATCAAAAACAATCGATAAAACGTCGAAAAGTATCGAAAACAATCGAAAAAACTTCGAAAGGAGTCAATTACAATCGAAAAAACATCGATAGGAGTCAATTAAAATCGAAAATACATCGATAGGAGTCAATTACAATCGAAAAAACATCGAAAGGAGTCAATTACAATCGAAAAAACATCGAAAAGAATCAAAAACAATCGATAAAACGTCGAAAAGTATCGAAAACAATCGAAAAAACTTCGAAAGGAGTCAATTACAATCGAAAAAACATCGATAGGAGTCAATCATAATCGGAAAAACATCGAAAAGAATCGAAAACAATCGAAAAAACATCGAAAGGAGTCAATTACAATCGAAAAAACATCGATAGGAGTCAATTACAATCGAAAAAACATCGAAAAGAATCAAAAACAATCGATAAAACGTCGAAAAGTATCGAAAACAATCGAAAAAACTTCGAAAGGAGTCAATTACAATCGAAAATACATCGATAGGAGTCAATTACAATCGAAAAAACATCGAAAAGAATCAAAAACAATCGATAAAACGTCGAAAAGTATCGAAAACAATCGAAAAAACATTGAAAGGAGTCAATTACAATCGAAAAAACATCGAAAAGAATCAAAAACAATCGATAAAACGTCGAAAAGTATCGAAAACAATCGAAAAAACATCGAAAGGAGTAAATTACAATCGAAAAAACATCGAAAAGAATCAAAAACAATCGATAAAACGTCGAAAAGTATCGAAAACAATGGAAAAAACATCGAAAGGAGTCAACTACAATCGAAAAAACATCGAAAGAATCAAAAACAATAGATAAAACGTCGAAAAGTATCGAAAACAATCGAAAAAACATCGAAAGGAGTCAATTACAATCGAAAAAACATCGATAGGAGTCAATTACAATCGAAAAAACATCGAAAAGATTCAAAAACAATCGATAAAACGTCGAAAAGTATCGAAAACAATCGAAAAAACATCGATAGGAGTCAATTACAATCGAAAAAACATCGAAAAGAATCAAAAACAATCGATAAAACGTCGAAAAGTATCGAAAACAATCAAAAAAACATCGAAAGGAGTCAATTACAATCGAAAAAACATCGAAGAGAATCAAAAACAATAGATAAAACGTCAAAAAGTATCGAAAGCAATCTAAAAAACATCGAAAGGAGTCAATTACAATCGAAAAAACATCGAAAAGAATCAAAAACAATAGATAAAACGTCGAAAAGTATCGAAAACAATCGAAAAAACATCGAAAGGAGTCAATTACAATCGAAAAATCATCGATAGGAGTCAATTACAATCGAAAAAACATCGAAAAGAATCAAAAACAATCGATAAAACGTCGAAAAGTATCGAAAACAATCGAAAAAACATCGAAAGGAGTCAATTACAATCGAAAAAACATCGATGGGAGTCAATTACAATCGAAAAAACATCGAAAAGAATCAAAAACAATCGATAAAACGTCGAAAAGAATCAAAAACAATCGATAAAACGTCGAAAAGTATCGAAAACAATCGAAAAAACATCGAAAGGAGTCAATTACAATCGAAAAAACATCGAAAAGAATCAAAAACAACCGATAAAACGTCGAAAAGAATCGAAAACAATCGAAAAAACATTGAAAGGAGTCAATTACAATCGAAAAAACATCGAAAGTATCGAAAGCAATCGAAAAAACATCGAAAACTAACGAAAACAATCGAAAAAACATCAAAAACTATCGAAAACAATCAAAAAAACATCGAAAAGAGTCAATTACAAATGAAAAAAACATCGATAGGAGTCAATTACAATCGAAAAAACATCGAAAAGAATCAAAAACAATCGATAAAACGTCGAAAAGTATCGAAAACAATCGAAAAAACATCGAAAGGAGTCAATTACAATCGAAAAAACATCGAAAAGAATCAAAAACAATCGATAAAACGTCGAAAAGTATCCAAAACAATCGAAAAAACATCGAAAGGAGTCAATTACAATCGAAAAACCATCGAAAACAATCGAAAAACCATCGAAATGAGTCAATTACAATCGAAAAAACATCGAAAAGAATCAAAAACAATCGATAAAACGTCGAAAAGAATCAAAAACAATCGATAAAACGTCGAAAAGTATAAAAAACAATCGAAAAAACATCGAAAGGAGTCAATTACAATCGAAAAAACATCGAAAAGAATCAAAAACAATCGATAAAACGTCGAAAAGTATCGAAAACAATCGAAAAAACATCGAAAGGAGTCAATTACAATCGAAAAAACATCGATGGGAGTCAATTACAATCGAAAAAACATCGAAAAGAATCAAAAACAATCGATAAAACGTCGAAAAGAATCAAAAACAATCGATAAAACGTCGAAAAGTATCAAAAACGATAGATAAAACGTCGAAAAGTATCGAAAACAAACGAAAAAACATCGAAAAGAATCGAAAACAATCGATAAAACGTCGAAAAGTATCGAAAACAATCGAAAAAACATCGAAAGGAGTCAATTACAATCGAAAAAACATCGAAAAGAATCAAAAACAATCGATAAAACGTCGAAAAGTATCGAAAACAATCGAAAAAACATCGAAAGGAGTCAATTACAATCGAAAAAACATCGAAAGGAGTCAATTACAATCGAAAAAACATCGAAAAGAATCAAAAACAATCGATAAAACGTCGAAAAGTATCGAAAACAATCGAAAAAACATCGAAAGGAGTCAATTACAAAAACAATCGATAAAACGTCGAAAACTATCGAAAACAATCGAAAAAACATCGAAAAGAGTCAATTACAATCGAAAAAACATCGAAAAGAATAAAAAAAACAAAGATAAAACGTCGAAAAGTATCGAAAGCAATCGAAAAAACATCGAAAGGAGTCAATTACAATCGAAAAAACATCGATAGGAGTCAATTACAATCGAAAAAACATCGAAAAGAATCAAAAACAATCGATAAAACGTCAAAAAGTATCGAAAACAATCGAAAAAACATCGAAAGGAGTCAATTACAATCGAAAAAACATCGAAAAGAATCAAAAACAATCGATAAAACGTCGAAAAGTATCGAAAACAATCGAAAAAACATCGAAAGGAGTCAATTACAATCGAAAAAACATCGAAAGGAGTCAATTACAATCGAAAAAACATCGAAAAGAATCAAAAACAATCGATAAAACGTCGAAAAGTATCGAAAACAATCGAAAAAACATCGAAAGGAGTCAATTACAAAAACAATCGATAAAACGTCGAAAACTATCGAAAACAATCGAAAAAACATCGAAAAGAGTCAATTACAATCGAAAAAACATCGAAAAGAATAAAAAACACAAAGATAAAACGTCGAAAAGTATCAAAAACGATAGATAAAACGTCGAAAAGTATCGAAAACAAACGAAAAAACATCGAAAAGAATCGAAAACAATCGATAAAACGTCGAAAAGTATCGAAAACAATCGAAAAAACATCGAAAGGAGTCAATTACAATCGAAAAAACATCGAAAAGAATCAAAAACAATCGATAAAACGTCGAAAAGTATCGAAAACAATCGAAAAAACATCGAAAGGAGTCAATTACAATCGAAAAAACATCGAAAGGAGTCAATTACAATCGAAAAAACATCGAAAAGAATCAAAAACAATCGATAAAACGTCGAAAAGTATAAAAAACAATCGAAAAAACATCGAAAGGAGTCAATTACAATCGAAAAAACATCGAAAAGAATCAAAAACAATCGATAAAACGTCGAAAAGTATCGAAAACAATCGAAAAAACATCGAAAGGAGTCAATTACAATCGAAAAAACATCGATGGGAGTCAATTACAATCGAAAAAACATCGAAAAGAATCAAAAACAATCGATAAAACGTCGAAAAGAATCAAAAACAATCGATAAAACGTCGAAAAGTATCAAAAACGATAGATAAAACGTCGAAAAGTATCGAAAACAAACGAAAAAACATCGAAAAGAATCGAAAACAATCGATAAAACGTCGAAAAGTATCGAAAACAATCGAAAAAACATCGAAAGGAGTCAATTACAATCGAAAAAACATCGAAAGGAGTCAATTACAATCGAAAAAACATCGAAAAGAATCAAAAACAATCGATAAAACGTCAAAAAGTATCGAAAACAATCGAAAAAACATCGAAAGGAGTCAATTACAATCGAAAAAACATCGAAAAGAATCAAAAACAATCGATAAAACGTCGAAAAGTATCGAAAACAATCGAAAAAACATCGAAAGGAGTCAATTACAATCGAAAAAACATCGAAAGGAGTCAATTACAATCGAAAAAACATCGAAAAGAATCAAAAACAATCGATAAAACGTCGAAAAGTATCGAAAACAATCGAAAAACGAAAACATCGAAAAAAGGAGTCAAAAGTATCAAAAACAATCGATAAAACGTCGAAAACTATCGAAAACAATCGAAAAAACATCGAAAAGAGTCAATTACAATCGAAAAAACATCGAAAAGAATCAAAACAATCGAAATAAAACGTCGAAAAGTATCGAAAACAATCGAAAAAACATCGAAAGGAGTCAATTACAATCGAAAAAACATCGAAAAGAGTCAATCACAATCGAATAAAACATCGAAAACTATCGAAAACAATCGAAAAAACATCGAAAAGAGTCAATTACAATCGAAAAAACATCGATAGGAGTCAATTACAATCGAAAAAACATCGAAAAGAATCAAAAACAATCGATAAAACGTCGAAAAGTATCGAAAACAATCGAAAAAACATCGAAAGGAGTCAATTACAATCGAAAAAAAACATCAAAAGAAAAAATCAAAAAACAATCGATAAAACGTCGAAAAGAATCGAAAACAATCGAAAAAACATCGAAAGGAGTCAATTACAATCGAAAAAACATCGAAAAGTATCGAAAACAATCGAAAAACATCAAAAACATCGAAAACAATCGAAAACAATCGAAAAACAATCAAAAAACTATCGAAATTACAATCGAAAAAACATCGAAAAGAGTCAAAAACAATCGATAAAACGTCGAAAAGTATCGAAAACAATCAAAAAACATCGAAAGGAGTCAATTACAATCGAAAAAACATCGAAAAGTATCAAAAACAATCGATAAAACGTCGAAAAGTATCGAAAACAATCGAAAAAACATCGAAAGGAGTCAATTACAATCGAAAAAACATCGATCGAAAGAGTCAATTACAATCGAAAAAACATCGAAAAGAATCAAAAACAATCGATAAAACGTCGAAAAGTATCGAAAACAATCGAAAAAACATCGAAAGGAGTCAATTACAATCGAAAAAACATCGAAAAGAGTCAATAAACAATCGAAAAAACATCGAAAAGAGTCGAATAACAATCGAAAAAACATCGAAAGGAGTCAATTACAATCGAAAAAACATCGAAAAGAATCAAAAACAATCGATAAAACGTCGAAAAGTATCGAAAACAATCGAAAAAACATCGAAAGGAGTCAATTACAATCGAAAAAACATCGAAAAGAATCAAAAACAATCGAAAAAACATCGAAAAGAATCAAAAACAATCGATAAAACGTCGAAAAGTATCGAAAACAATCGAAAAAACATCGAAAAGAGTCAATTACAATCGAAAAAACATCGATAGGAGTCAATTACAATCGAAAAAACATCGAAAAGAATCAAAAACAATCGATAAAACGTCGAAAAGTATCGAAAACAATCAAAAAAACATCGAAAGGAGTCAATTACAATCGAAAAAACATCGAAAAGAATCAAAAACAATCGATAAAACATCGAAAAGAATCGAAAACAATCGAAAAAACATCGAAAGGAGTCAATTACAATCGAAAAAACATCGAAAGGAGTCAATTACAATCGAAAAAACATCGAAAAGAATCAAAAACAATCGATAAAACGTCGAAAAGTATCGAAAACAATCGAAAAAACATCGAAAGGAGTCAATTACAATCGAAAAAACATCGATAAGAGTCAATTACAATCGAAAAAACATCGAAAAGAATCAAAAACAATCGATAAAACGTCGAAAAGTATCAAAAACAATCGAAAAAACATCGAAAGGAGTCAATTACAATCGAAAAAACATCGAAAAGAATCAAAAACAACCGATAAAACGTCGAAAAGAATCGAAAACAATCGAAAAAACATTGAAAGGAGTCAATTACAATCGAAAAAACATCAAAAGTATCGAAAGCAATCGAAAAAACATCGAAAACTATCGAAAACAATCGAAAAAACATCGAAAACTATCGAAAACAATCAAAAAAACATCGAAAAGAGTCAATTACAAATGAAAAAACATCGATAGGAGTCAATTACAATCGAAAAAACATCGAAAAGAATCAAAAACAATCGATAAAACGTCGAAAAGTATCGAAAACAATCGAAAAAACATCGAAAGGAGTCAATTACAATCGAAAAAACATCGAAAAGAATCAAAAACAATCGATAAAACGTCGAAAAGTATCCAAAACAATCGAAAAAACATCGAAAGGAGTCAATTACAATCGAAAAACCATCGAAAACAATCGAAAAACCATCGAAATGAGTCAATTACAATCGAAAAAACATCGAAAAGAATCAAAAACAATCGATAAAACGTCGAAAAGAATCAAAAACAATCGATAAAACGTCGAAAAGTATCAAAAACAATCGAAAAAACATCGAAAGGAGTCAATTACAATCGAAAAAACATCGAAAAGAATCAAAAACAATCGATAAAACGTCGAAAAGTATCGAAAACAATCGAAAAAACATCGAAAGGAGTCAATTACAATCGAAAAAACATCGATGGGAGTCAATTACAATCGAAAAAACATCGAAAAGAATCAAAAACAATCGATAAAACGTCGAAAAGAATCAAAAACAATCGATAAAACGTCGAAAAGTATCAAAAACAATCGAAAAAACATCGAAAAGTATCGAAAACAAACGAAAAAACATCGAAAAGAATCAAAAACAATCGATAAAACGTCGAAAAGTATCGAAAACAATCGAAAAAACATCGAAAGGAGTCAATTACAATCGAAAAAACATCGAAAAGAATCAAAAACAATCGATAAAACGTCGAAAAGTATCGAAAACAATCGAAAAAACATCGAAAGGAGTCAATTACAATCGAAAAAACATCGAAAGGAGTCAATTACAATCGAAAAAACATCGAAAAGAATCAAAAACAATCGATAAAACGTCGAAAAGTATCGAAAACAATCGAAAAAACATCGAAAGGAGTCAATTACAAAAACAATCGATAAAACGTCGAAAACTATCGAAAACAATCGAAAAAACATCGAAAAGAGTCAATTACAATCGAAAAAACATCGAAAAGAATAAAAAACAATCGATAAAACGTCGAAAAGTATCGAAAACAATCGAAAAAACATCGAAAGGAGTCAATTACAATCGAAAAAACATCGAAAGAGTCAATTACAATCGAAAAAACATCGAAAAGAATCAAAAACAATCGATAAAACGTCAAAAAGTATCGAAAACAATCGAAAAAACATCGAAAGGAGTCAATTACAATCGAAAAAACATCGAAAAGAATCAAAAACAATCGATAAAACGTCGAAAAGTATCGAAAACAATCGAAAAAACATCGAAAGGAGTCAATTACAATCGAAAAAACATCGAAAGGAGTCAATTACAATCGAAAAAACATCGAAAAGAATCAAAAACAATCGATAAAACGTCGAAAAGTATCGAAAACAATCGAAAAAACATCGAAAGGAGTCAATTACAAAAACAATCGATAAAACGTCGAAAACTATCGAAAACAATCGAAAAAACATCGAAAAGAGTCAATTACAATCGAAAAAACATCGAAAAGAATAAAAAACACAAAGATAAAACGTCGAAAAGTATCAAAAACAATCGATAAAACGTCGAAAAGTATCGAAAACAAACGAAAAAACATCGAAAAGAATCAAAAACAATCGATAAAACGTCGGAAAAGTATCGAAAACAATCGAAAAAACATCGAAAGGAGTCAATTACAATCGAAAAAACATCGAAAAGAATCAAAAACAATCGATAAAACGTCGAAAAGTATCGAAAACAATCGAAAAAACATCGAAAGGAGTCAATTACAATCGAAAAAACATCGAAAGGAGTCAATTACAATCGAAAAAACATCGAAAAGAATCAAAAACAATCGATAAAACGTCGAAAAGTATCAAAAACAATCGAAAAAACATCGAAAGGAGTCAATTACAATCGAAAAAACATCGAAAAGAATCAAAAACAATCGATAAAACGTCGAAAAGTATCGAAAACAATCGAAAAAACATCGAAAGGAGTCAATTACAATCGAAAAAACATCGATAGGAGTCAATTACAATCGAAAAAACATCGAAAAGAATCAAAAACAATCGATAAAACGTCGAAAAATATCGAAAACAATCGAAAAAACATCGAAAGGAGTCAATTACAATCGAAAAAACATCGAAAAGAATCAAAAACAATCGATAAAACGTCGAAAGGAGTCAATTACAATCGAAAAAACATCGATAGGAGTCAATAACAATCGAAAAAACATCGAAAAGAATCAAAAACAATCGATAAAACGTCGAAAAGTATCGAAAACAATCGAAAAAACATCGAAAGGAGTCAATTACAATCGAAAAAACATCGATAGGAGTCAATAACAATCGATAAAACGTCGAAAAGTATCGAAAACAATCGAAAAAACATCGAAAGGAGTCAATTACAATCGAAAAAACATCGATAGGAGTCAATTACAATCGAAAAAACATCGAAAAGAATCAAAAACAATCGATAAAACGTCGAAAAGTATCGAAAACAATCGAAAAAACATCGAAAGGAGTCAATTACAATCGAAAAAACATCGAAAAGAATCAAAAACAACCGATAAAACGTCGAAAAGAATCGAAAACAATCGAAAAAACATCGAAAGGAGTCAATTACAATCGAAAAAACATCGAAAAGTATCGAAAACAATCGAAAAAACATCGAAAAGTATCGAAAACAATCGAAAAAACGTCGAAAGGAGTCAATTACAATCAAAAACCACCAAAGGAGTCAATTACAATCGAAAAAACATCGATGGGAGTCAATTACAATCGAAAAAACATCGAAAAGAATCAAAAACAATCGATAAAACGTCGAAAAGAATCAAAAACAATCGATAAAACGTCGAAAAGTATCAAAAACAATCGATAAAACGTCGAAAAGTATCGAAAACAATCGAAAAAACATCGAAAAGAATCGAAAACAATCGATAAAACGTCGAAAAGTATCGAAAACAATCGAAAAAACATCGAAAGGAGTCAATTACAATCGAAAAAACATCGAAAAGAATCGAAAACAATCGATAAAACGTCGAAAAGTATCGAAAACAATCGAAAAAACATCGAAAGGAGTCAATTACAATCGAAAAAACATCGAAAGGAGTCAATTACAATCGAAAAAACATCGAAAAGAATCAAAAACAATCGATAAAACGTCAAAAAGTATCGAAAACAATCGAAAAAACATCGAAAGGAGTCAATTACAATCGAAAAAACATCGAAAAGAATCAAAAACAATCGATAAAACGTCGAAAAGTATCGAAAACAATCGAAAAAACATCGAAAGGAGTCAATTACAATCGAAAAAACATCGAAAGGAGTCAATTACAATCGAAAAAACATCGAAAAGAATCAAAAACAATCGATAAAACGTCGAAAAGTATCGAAAACAATCGAAAAAACATCGAAAGGAGTCAATTACAAAAACAATCGATAAAACGTCGAAAACTATCGAAAACAATCGAAAAAACATCGAAAAGAGTCAATTACAATCGAAAAAACATCGAAAAGAATAAAAAAAACAAAAATAAAACGTCGACAAGTATCGAAAGCAATCGAAAAAACATCGAAAGGAGTCAATTACAATCGAAAAAACATCGATAGGAGTCAATCATAATCGAAAAAACATCAAAAACTATCGAAAACAATCAAAAAAACATCGAAAAGAGTCAATTACAAATGAAAAAACATCGATAGGAGTCAATTACAATCGAAAAAACATCGAAAAGAATCAAAAACAATCGATAAAACGTCGAAAAGTATCGAAAACAATCGAAAAAACATCGAAAGGAGTCAATTACAATCGAAAAAACATCGAAAAGAATCAAAAACAATCGATAAAACGTCGAAAAGTATCCAAAACAATCGAAAAAACATCGAAAGGAGTCAATTACAATCGAAAAACCATCGAAAACAATCGAAAAACCATCGAAATGAGTCAATTACAATCGAAAAAACATCGAAAAGAATCAAAAACAATCGATAAAACGTCGAAAAGTATCGAAAACAATCGAAAAAACATCGAAAGGAGTCAATTACAATCGAAAAAACATCGAAAGGAGTCAATTACAATCGAAAAACATCGAAAAGAATCGAAAACAATCGAAAAAACATCGAAAGGAGTAAATTACAATCGAAAAAACATCGAAAAGAATCAAAAACATCGAAAGAATCAAAAACAATAGATAAAACGTCGAAAAGTATCGAAAACAATCGAAAAAACATCGAAAGGAGGCAATTACAATCGAAAAAACATCGATAGGAGTCAATTACAATCGAAAAAACATCGAAAAGAATCAAAAACAATCGATAAAACGTCGAAAAGTATCGAAAACAATCGAAAAAACATCGAAAGGAGTCAATTACAATCGAAAAAACATCGAAAAGAATCAAAAACAATCGATAAAACGTCGAAAAGTATCGAAAACAATCAAAAAAACATCGAAAGGAGTCAATTACAATCAAAAAACATCGAAAAGAATCAAAAACAATAGATAAAACGTCGAAAAGTATCGAAAGCAATCTAAAAAACATCGAAAGGAGTCAATTACAATCGAAAAAACATCGAAAAGAATCAAAAACAATAGATAAAACGTCGAAAAGTATCGAAAACAATCGAAAAAACATCGAAAGGAGTCAATTACAATCGAAAAAACATCGAAAAGAATCAAAAACAATCGATAAAACGTCGAAAAGTATCGAAAACAATCGAAAAAACATCGAAAGGAGTCAATTACAATCGAAAAAACATCGATGGGAGTCAATTACAATCGAAAAAACATCGAAAAGAATCCAAAACAATCGATAAAACGTCGAAAAGTATCGAAAACAATCGAAAAAACATCGAAAGGAGTCAATTACAATCGAAAAAACATCGATAGGAGTCAATTACAATCGAAAAAACATCGAAAAGAATCAAAAACAATCGATAAAACGTCGAAAAGAATCGAAAACAATCGAAAAAACATCGAAAGGAGTCAATTACAATCGAAAAAACATCGAAAAGTATCGAAAACAATCGATAAAACATCGAAAACTATCGAAAACAATCGAAAAAACATCGAAAGGAGTCAATTACAATCGAAAAAACATCGAAAGGAGTCAATTACAATCGAAAAAACATCGAAAAGAATCAAAAACAATCGATAAAACGTCGAAAAGTATCGAAAACAATCGAAAAAACATCGAAAGGAGTCAATAAAACAATCGATAAAACATCGAAAAGAATCAAAAACAATCGATAAAACGTCGAAAAGTATCGAAAACAATCGAAAAAACATCGAAAGGAGTCAATTACAATCGAAAAAACATCGATAGGAGTCAATTACAATCGAAAAAACATCGAAAAGAATCAAAAACAATCGATAAAACGTCGAAAAGTATCGAAAACAATCGAAAAAACATCGAAAGGAGTCAATTACAATCGAAAAAACATCGAAAAGAATCAAAAACAATCGATAAAACGTCGAAAAGTATCCAAAACAATCGAAAAAACATCGAAAGGAGTCAATTACAATCGAAAAAACATCGAATCAAAACAATCGAAAAACCATCGAAATAAGTCAATCAATACAATCGAAAAAACATCGAAAAGAATCAAAAACAATCGATAAAACGTCGAAAAGTATCGAAAACAATCGAAAAAACATCGAAAGGAGTCAATTACAATCGAAAAAACATCGAATAGGAGTCAAATACAATCGAAAAAACATCGAAAAGAATCAAAAACAATCGATAAAACGTCGAAAAGTATCGAAAACAATCGAAAAAACATCGAAAGGAGTCAATATACAATCGAAAAAACATCGAAAAGTATCGAAAACAATCGATAAAACATCGAAAACTATCGAAAACAATCGAAAAAACATCGAAAGGAGTCAATTACAATCGAAAAACATCGAAAAGGAGTCAATAACAATCGAAAAAACATCGAAAAGAATCAAAAACAATCGATAAAACGTCGAAAAGTATCGAAAACAATCGAAAAAACATCGAAAGGAGTCAATTACAATCGAAAAAACATCGAAAAGAATCAAAAACAATCGATAAAACGTCGAAAAGTATCGAAAACAATCGAAAAAACATCGAAAGGAGTCAATTACAATCGAAAAAACATCGAAAGGAGTCAATTACAATCGAAAAACATCGAAAAGAATCAAAAACAATCGATAAAACGTCGAAAAGTATCGAAAACAATCGAAAAAACATCGAAAGGAGTCAATTACAATCGAAAAAACATCGAAAAGAATCAAAAACAATCGATAAAACGTCGAAAAGTATCGAAAACAATCGAAAAAACATCGAAAGGAGTCAATTACAAAACAATCGAAAAAACATCGAAAACTCAATACAATCGAAAAACCATCGAAAAGAGTCAATTACAATCGAAAAACATCGAAAAGAATCAAAAACAATCGATAAAACGTCGAAAAGTATCGAAAACAATCGAAAAAACATCGAAAGGAGTCAATTACAATCGAAAAAACATCGAAGAGAATCAAAAACAATCGATAAAACGTCAAAAAGTATCGAAAACAATCATGAAAAAACATCGAAAGGAGTCAATTACAATCGAAAAAACATCGAAAAGAATCAAAAACAATCGATAAAACGTCGAAAAGTATCGAAAACAATCGAAAAAACATCGAAAGGAGTCAATTACAATCGAAAAAACATCGAAAGAATCAAAAACAATCGATAAAACGTCGAAAAGTATCAAAACAATCGAAAAACATCGAAAGGGTTTACAATCGAAAAAGCATCGAAAACAATCGAAAAACCATCGAAATGAGTCAATTACAATCGAAAAAACATCGAAAAGAATCAAAAACAATCGATAAAACGTCGAAAAGTATCGAAAACAATCGAAAAAACATCGAAAGGAGTCAATTACAATCGAAAAAACATCGAAAGGAGACAAAAACAATCGATAAAACGTCGAAAAGTCAAGATGATAAAATCGAAAAGTATCGAAAACAAATCGAAAAAACATCGAAAAGAATCAAAAACAATCGATAAAACGTCGAAAAGTATCGAAAACAATCGAAAAAACATCGAAAGGAGGCAATTACAATCGAAAAAACATCGATAGGAGTCAATTACAATCGAAAAAACATCGAAAAGAATCAAAAACAATCGATAAAACGTCGAAAAGTATCGAAAACAATCGAAAAAACATCGAAAGGAGTCAATTACAATCGAAAAAACATCGAAAAGAATCAAAAACAATCGATAAAACGTCGAAAAGTATCGAAAACAATCAAAAAAACATCGAAAGGAGTCAATTACAATCGAAAAAACATCGAAAAGAATCAAAAACAATCGAAAAAACATCGAAAAGTATCGAAAACAATCAAAAAACATCGAAAGGAGATCAATTACAATCGAAAAAACATCGAAAAGAATCAAAAACAATCGATAAAACGTCGAAAAGTATCGAAAACAATCGAAAAAACATCGAAAGGAGTCAATTACAATCGAAAAAACATCGAAAAGAATTAAAAACAATCGATAAAACGTCGAAAAGTATCGAAAACAATCGAAAAAACATCGAAAGGAGTCAATTACAATCGAAAAAACATCGATTAGAGTCAATTACAATCGAAAAAACATCGAAAAGAATCAAAAACAATCGATAAAACGTCGAAAAGTATCGAAAACAATCGA
Organism: Drosophila quadrilineata; assembly: GCA_018150725.1. Taxonomy (NCBI): domain Eukaryota; kingdom Metazoa; phylum Arthropoda; class Insecta; order Diptera; family Drosophilidae; genus Drosophila; species Drosophila quadrilineata. The sequence continues at coordinate 122,488 of JAECWN010000315.1, forward strand.
AAAAACATCGAAAGGAGTCAATTACAATCGAAAAAACATCGAAAAGAATCAAAAACAACCGATAAAACGTCGAAAAGAATCGAAAACAATCGAAAAAACATCGAAAGGAGTCAATTACAATCGAAAAAACATCAAAAGTATCGAAAGCAATCGAAAAAACATCGAAAACTATCGAAAACAATCGAAAAAACATCGAAAACTATCGAAAACAATCGATAAAACATCGAAAAATGAAAAACATCGATAGGAGTCAATTACAATCGAAAAAACATCGAAAAAACAAAACAATCGATAAAACATCGAAAAGTATCGAAAACAATCGAAAAAACATCGAAAGGAGTCAATTACAATCGAAAAAACATCGAAAAGAATCAAAAACAATCGATAAAACGTCGAAAAGTATCCAAAACAATCGAAAAAACATCGAAAGGAGTCAATTACAATCGAAAAACCATCGAAAACAATCGAAAAACCATCGAAATGAGTCAATTACAATCGAAAAAACATCGAAAAGAATCAAAAACAATCGATAAAACGTCGAAAAGTATCGAAAACAATCAAAAAAACATCGAAAGGAGTCAATTACAATCGAAAAAACATCGAAGAGAATCAAAAACAATAGATAAAACGTCAAAAAGTATCGAAAGCAATCTAAAAAACATCGAAAGGAGTCAATTACAATCGAAAAAACATCGAAAAGAATCAAAAACAATAGATAAAACGTCGAAAAGTATCGAAAACAATCGAAAAAACATCGAAAGGAGTCAATTACAATCGAAAAATCATCGATAGGAGTCAATTACAATCGAAAAAACATCGAAAAGAATCAAAAACAATCGATAAAACGTCGAAAAGTATCGAAAACAATCGAAAAAACATCGAAAGGAGTCAATTACAATCGAAAAAACATCGAAAAGAATCAAAAACAATCGATAAAACGTCGAAAAGTATCGAAAACAATCGAAAAAACATCGAAAGGAGTCAATTACAATCGAAAAAACATCGATGGGAGTCAATTACAATCGAAAAAACATCGAAAAGAATCAAAAACAATCGATAAAACGTCGAAAAGAATCAAAAACAATCGATAAAACGTCGAAAAGTATCAGAAACGATAGATAAAACGTCGAAAAGTATCGAAAACAAACGAAAAAACATCGAAAAGAATCGAAAACAATCGATAAAACGTCGAAAAGTATCGAAAACAATCGAAAAAACATCGAAAGGAGTCAATTACAATCGAAAAAACATCGAAAGGAGTCAATTACAATCGAAAAAACATCGAAAAGAATCAAAAACAATCGATAAAACGTCAAAAAGTATCGAAAACAATCGAAAAAACATCGAAAGGAGTCAATTACAATCGAAAAAACATCGAAAAGAATCAAAAACAATCGATAAAACGTCGAAAAGTATCGAAAACAATCGAAAAAACATCGAAAGGAGTCAATTACAATCGAAAAAACATCGAAAGGAGTCAAATACAATCGAAAAAACATCGAAAAGAATCAAAAACAATCGATAAAACGTCGAAAAGTATCGAAAACAATCGAAAAAACATCGAAAGGAGTCAATTACAAAAACAATCGATAAAACGTCGAAAAGTATCGAAAACAATCGAAAAAACATCGAAAAGAGTCAATTACAATCGAAAAAACATCGAAAAGAATAAAAAAAACAAAGATAAAACGTCGAAAAGTATCGAAAGCAATCGAAAAAACATCGAAAGGAGTCAATTACAATCGAAAAAACATCGATTAGAGTCAATTACAATCGAAAAAACATCGAAAAGAATCAAAAACAATCGATAAAACGTCGAAAAGTATCGAAAACAATCGAAAAAACATCGAAAGGAGTCAATTACAATCGAAAAAACATCGAAAAGAATCAAAAACAACCGATAAAACGTCGAAAAGAATCGAAAACAATCGAAAAAACATTGAAAGGAGTCAATTACAATCGAAAAAACATCGAAAAGTATCGAAAACAATCGAAAAAACATCGAAAACTATTGAAAACAATCGAAAAATCATCGAAAACTATCGAAAACAATCAAAAAAACATCGAAAAGAGTCAATTACAATCGAAAAAACATCGATAGGAGTCAATTACAATCGAAAAACATCGAAAAGAATCAAAAACAATCGATAAAACGTCGAAAAGAATCAAAAACAATCGATAAAACGTCGAAAAGTATCGAAAACAATCGAAAAAACATCGAAAGCAGCCAATAACAATCGAAAAAACATCGAAAAGAATCGAAAACAATAGATAAAACGTCGAAAAGTATCGAAAACAATCGAAAAAACATCGAAAGGAGTCAATTACAATCGAAAAAACATCGAAAACTGTCGAAAACAATCGAAAAAACATCGATGGGAGTCAATTACAATCGAAAAAACATCGAAAAGAATCAAAAACAATCGATAAAACGTCGAAAAGAATCAAAAACAATCGATAAAACGTCGAAAAGTATCGAAAACAATCGAAAAAACATCGAAAGCAGCCAATAACAATCGAAAAAACATCGAAAAGAATCGAAAACAATAGATAAAACGTCGAAAAGTATCGAAAACAATCGAAAAAACATCGAAAGGAGTCAATTACAATCGAAAAAACATCGAAAAGAATCAAAAACAATCGATAAAACGTCGAAAAGTATCGAAATCAATCGAAAAAACATCGAAAGGAGTCAATTACAATCGAAAAAACATCGAAAAGAATCAAAAACAATCGATAAATCGTCGAAAAGAATGAAAAACAATCGATAAAACGTCGAAAACTATCGAAAACAATCGAAAAAACATCGAAAGGAGTCAATTACAATCGAAAAAACATCGAAAAGAATCAAAAACAATCGATAAAACGTAGAAAAGTATCGAAAACAATCGAAAAAACATCGAAAGGAGTCAATTACAATCGAAAAAACATCGAAAAAAATCAAAAACAATCGATAAAACGTCGAAAAGAATGAAAAACAATCGATAAAACGTCGAAAAGTATCGAAAACAATCGAAAAAACATCGAAAGGAGTCAATTACAATCGAAAAAACATCGATAGGAGTCAATTACAATCGAAAAACATCGGGAGTCAAACAATCGTGATACAATCGAAAAAACATCGATAGGAGTCAATTACAATCGAAAAAACATCGAAAAAATCAAAAACAATCGATAAAACGTCGAAAAGAATGTAAAAACAATCGATAAAACGTCGAAAAGTATCGAAAACAATCGAAAAAACATCGAAAGGAGTCAATTACAATCGAAAAAACATCGATAGGAGTCAATAACAATCGAAAAAACATCGAAAAGAATCGAAAACAATAGATAAAACGTCGAAAAGTATCGAAAACAATCGAAAAAACATCGAAAAGAATCAAAAACAATCGATAAATCGTCGAAAAGAATGAAAAACAATCGATAAAACGTCGAAAACTATCGAAAACAATCGAAAAAACATCGAAAGGAGTCAATTACAATCGAAAAAACATCGAAAAGAATCAAAAACAATCGATAAAACGTCGAAAACTATCAAAAACAATCGAAAAAACATCGAAAGGAGTCAATTACAATCGAAAAAACATCGACAGGAGTCAAATACAATCGAAAAAACATCGAAAAGAATCAAAAACAATCGATAAAACGTCGAAAAGAATCAAAAACAATCGATAAAACGTCGAAAAGTATCGAAAACAATAGATAAAACGTCGAAAAGTATCGAAAACAATCGAAAAAACATCGAAAGGAGTCAATTACAATCGAAAAAACATCGATAGGAGTCAATTACAATCGAAAAAACATCGAAAAGAATCAAAAACAATCGATAAAACGTCGAAAAGTATCGAAAACAATCGAAAAAACTTCGAAAGGAGTCAATTAAAATCGAAAATACATCGATAGGAGTCAATTACAATCGAAAAAACATCGAAAAGAATCAAAAACAATCGATAAAACGTCGAAAAGTATCGAAAACAATCGAAAAAACATCGAAAGGAGTCAATTACAATCGAAAAAACATCGAAAAGAATCAAAAACAATCGATAAAACGTCGAAGAGTATCGAAAACAATCGAAAAAACCTCGAAAGAAGTCAATTACAATCGAAAAAACATCGATAGGAGTCAATCATAATCGAAAAAACATCGAAAAGAATCGAAAACAATCGAAAAAACATCGAAAGGAGTCAATTACAATCGAAAAAACATCGAAAAGAATCAAAAACAATCGATAAAACGTCGAAAACTATCGAAAACAATCGAAAAAACATCGAAAAGAGTCAATTACAATCGAAAAAACATCGACAGGAGTCAATTACAATCGAAAAAACATCGAAAAAAATCAAAAACAATCGGAAAAACATCGAAAAGAATCAAAAACAACCGATAAAACGTCGAAAAGAATCGAAAACAATCGAAAAAACATTGAAAGGAGTCAATTACAATCGAAAAACTGAAAACATCGAAAAAATCTATCGAAAAGCAATCAATCAAAAAACATCGATAGGAGTCAATAACAATCGAAAAAACATCGAAAATAATCAAAAACAATCGATAAAACGTCGAAAAGTATCGAAAACAATCGAAAAAACATCGAAAGCAGTCAATTACAATCGAAAAAACATCGAAAACTCTCGAAAACAATCGAAAAAACATCGATGGGAGTCAATTACAATCGAAAAAACATCGAAAAGAATCAAAAACAATCGATAAAACTTCGAAAAGAATCAAAAACAATCGATAAAACGTCGAAAAGTATCGAAAACAATCGGAAAAACATCGAAAGCAGTCAATTAGAATCGAAAAAACATCGAAAAGAATCGAAAACAATAGATAAAACGTCGAAAAGTATCGAAAACAATCGAAAAAACATCGAAAGGAGTCAATTACAATCGAAAAAACATCGAAAACTCTCGAAAACAATCGAAAAAACATCGAAAAGAGTCAATTACAATCGAAAAAACATCAATAGGAGTCAATTACAATCGAAAAAACATCGAAAAGAATCAAAAACAATCGATAAAACGTCGAAAAGTATCGAAAACAATCGAAAAAACATCGAAAGCAGTCAATTACAATCGAAAAAACATCGAAAACTCTCGAAAACAATCGAAAAAACATCGATGGGAGTCAATTACAATCGAAAAAACATCGAAAAGAATCAAAAACAATCGATAAAACGTCGAAAAGAATCAAAAACAATCGATAAAACGTCGAAAAGTATCGAAAACAATCGGAAAAACATCGAAAGCAGTCAATTAGAATCGAAAAAACATCGAAAAGAATCGAAAACAATAGATAAAACGTCGAAAAGTATCGAAAACAATCGAAAAAACATCGAAAGGAGTCAATTACAATCGAAAAAACATCGAAAGGAGTCAATTACAATCGAAAAAACATCGAAAAGAATCAAAAACAATCGATAAAACGTCGAAAAGAATGAAAAACAATCGATAAAACGTCGAAAACTATCGAAAACAATCGAAAAAACATCGAAAGGAGTCAATTACAATCGAAAAACATCGAAAAGAATCAAAAACAATCGATAAAACGTCGAAAAGTATCGAAAACAATCGAAAAAACATCGGAAGGAGTCAATTACAATTGAAATGAATAAAAAACAATCGATAAAACGTCGAAAAGTAACGAAAACAATCGAAAGAACATCGAAAGGAGTCAATTACAATCGAAAAAACATCGATAGGAGTCAATTACAATCGAAAAAACATCGAAAAGAATCAAAAACAATCGATAAAACGTCGAAAAGAATGAAAAACAATCGATAAAACGTCGAAAACTATCGAAAACAATCGAAAAAACATCGAAAGGAGTCAATTACAATCGAAAAACATCGAAAAGAATCAAAAACAATCGATAAAACGTCGAAAAGTATCGAAAACAATCGAAAAAACATCGAAAGGAGTCAATTACAATCGAAAAAACATCGAAAAGAATCAAAAACAACCGATAAAACGTCGAAAAGAATCGAAAACAATCGAAAATACATTGAAAGGAGTCAATTACAATCGAAAAAACATCGAAAAGTATCGAAAACAATCGAAAAAACATCGAAAACTATCGAAAACAATCAAAAAAACATCGAAAAGAGTCAATTACAATCGAAAAAACATCGATAGGAGTCAATTACAATCGAAAAAACATCGAAAAGAATCAAAAACAATCGATAAAACGTCGAAAAGTATCGAAAACAATCGAAAAAACATCGAAAGGAGTCAATTACAATCGAAAAAACATCGAAAACTCTCGAAAACAATCGAAAAAACATCGAAAAGAGTCAATTACAATCGAAAAAACATCAATAGGAGTCAATTACAATCGAAAAAACATCGAAAAGAATCAAAAAGAATCGATAAAACGTCGAAAAGAATCAAAAACAATCGATAAAACGTCGAAAAGTATCGAAAACAATCGAAAAAACATCGAAAGGAGTCAATTACAATCGAAAAAAACATCGAAAGGAGTCAATTACAATCGAAAAAACATCGAAAGGAGTCAATTACAATCGAAAAAACATCGAAAAGAATCAAAAACAATCGATAAAACGTCGAAAAGTATCGAAAACAATCGAAAAAACATCGAAAGGAGTCAATTACAATCGAAAAAACATCGAAAACTCTCGAAAACAATCGAAAAAACATCGAAAAGAGTCAATTACAATCGAAAAAACATCGATAGGAGTCAATTACAATCGAAAAAACATCGAAAAGAATCAAAAACAATCGATAAAACGTCGAAAAGTATCGAAAACAATCGAAAAAACATCGCAAGCAGTCAATTACAATCGAAAAAACATCGAAAAGAATCGAAAACAATACATAAAACGTCGAAAAAACATCGAAAAGAATCAAAAACAATCGATAAAACGTCGAAAAGTATCGAAAACAATCGAAAAAACATCGAAAGGAGTCAATTACAATCGAAAAAACATCGAAAAGAATCAAAAACAATCGATAAAACGTCGAAAAGTATCGAAAACAATCGAAAAAACTTCGAAAGGAGTCAATTACAATCGAAAAAACATCGATAGGAGTCAATCATAATCGAAAAAACATCGAAAAGAATCGAAAACAATCGAAAAAACATCGAAAGGAGTCAATTACAATCGAAAAAACATCGAAAAGAATCAAAAACAATCGATAAAACGTCGAAAACTATCGAAAACAATCGAAAAAACATCGAAAGGAGTCAATTACAATCGAAAAAACATCGACAGGAGTCAATTACAATCGAAAAAACATCGAAAAAAATCAAAAACAATCGAAAAAACATCGAAAATAATCAAAAACAACCGATAAAACGTCGAAAAGAATCGAAAACAATCGAAAAAACATTGAAAGGAGTCAATTACAATCGAAAAAACATCGAAAACTATCGAAAACAATCAAAAAAACATCGATAGGAGTCAATTACAATCGAAAAAACATCGAAAATAATCAAAAACAATCGATAAAACGTCGAAAAGTATCGAAAGCAATCGAAAAAACATCGAAAGGAGTCAATTACAATCGAAAAAACATCGAAAACTCTCGAAAACAATCGAAAAAACATCGATGGGAGTCAATTACAATCGAAAAAACATCGAAAAGAATCAAAAACAATCGATAAAACGTCGAAAAGAATTAAAAACAATCGATAAAACGTCGAAAAGTATCGAAAACAATCGGAAAAACATCGAAAGCAGTCAATTAGAATCGAAAAAACATCGAAAAGAATCGAAAACAATAGATAAAACGTCGAAAAGTATCGAAAACAATCGAAAAAACATCGAAAGGAGTCAATTACAATCGAAAAAACATCGAAAGGAGTCAATTACAATCGAAAAAACATCGAAAAGAATCAAAAACAATCGATAAAACGTCGAAAAGAATGAAAAACAATCGATAAACGTCGAAAACTATCGAAAACAATCGAAAAAACATCGAAAGGAGTCAATTACAATCGAAAAAACATCGAAAAGAATCAAAAACAATCGATAAAACGTCGAAAAGTATCGAAAACAATCGAAAAAACATCGAAAGGAGTCAATTACAATTGAAATGAATCAAAAACAATCGATAAAACGTCGAAAAGTAACGAAAACAATCGAAAAAACATCGAAAGGAGTCAATTACAATCGAAAAAACATCGATAGGAGTCAATTACAATCGAAAAAACATCGAAAAGAATCAAAAACAATCGATAAAACGTCGAAAAGTATCGAAAACAATCGAAAAAACATCGAAAGGAGTCAATTAAATCGAAAAAACATCGAAAAGAATCAAAAACAACCGATAAAACGTCGAAAAGAATCGAAAACAATCGAAAATACATTGAAAGGAGTCAATTACAATCGAAAAAACATCGAAAACTCTCGAAAACAATCGAAAAAACATCGAAAAGAGTCAATTACAATCGAAAAAATATCGATAGGAGTCAATTACAATCGAAAAAACATCGAAAAGAATCAAAAACAATCGATAAAACGTCGAAAAGAATGAAAAACAATCGATAAAACGTCGAAAACTATCGAAAACAATCGAAAAAACATCGAAAAGAGTCAATTACAATCGAAAAAACATCGAAAGGAGTCAATTACAATCGAAAAAACATCGAAAAGAATCAAAAACAATCGATAAAACGTCGAAAAGAATCAAAAACAATCGATAAAACGTCGAAAAGTATCGAAAACAATCCAAAAAACATCGCAAGCAGTCAATTACAATCGAAAAAACATCGAAAAGAATCGAAAACAATAGATAAAACGTCGATAAGTATCGAAAACAATCGAAAAACATCGAAAACTATCGAAAACAATCGAAAAAACATCGAAAGGAGTCAATTACAATCGAAAAACATCGAAAAGAATCAAAAACAATCGATAAAACGTCAAAAAGTATCGAAAACAATCGAAAAAACATAGAAAGGAGTCAATTACAATCGAAAAAACATCGATGGGAGTCAATTACAATCAAAAAAACATCGAAAAGAATCAAAAACAATCGATAAAACGTCGAAAAGAATCAAAAACAATCGATAAAACGAAAGGAGTCAATTACAATCAAAAAAACATCGAAAGAAGTCAATTACAATCGAAAAAACATCGAAAAGAATCAAAAACAATCGATAAAACGAAAGGAGTCAATTACAATCAAAAAAACATCGAAAGAAGTCAATTACAATCGAAAAAACATCGAAAAGAATCAAAAACAATCGATAAAGCGTCGAAAAGTATCGAAAACAATCGAAAAAACATCGAAAGGAGTCAATTACAATCGAAAAAACATCGAAAAGTATGAAAAACAATCGATAAAACGTCGAAAAGAATGAAAAACAATCGATAAAACGTCGAAAACTATCGAAAACAATCGAAAAAACATCGAAAAGAGTCAATTACAATCGAAAAAACATCGAAAAGAGTCAATTACAATCGAAAAAACATCGAAAAGAATCAAAAAACAACGATAAAACGTCGAAACGTATCGAAAACAATCGAAAAAACATCGAAAGGAGTCAATTACAATCGAAAAAACATCGATAGGAGTAAATTACAATCGAAAAAACATCGAAAAGAATCAAAAACAATCGATAACACGTCGAAAAGTATCGAAAACAATCGAAAAAACATCGAAAGGAGTCAATTACAATCGAAAAAACATCGAAAAGAATCAAAAACAACCGATAAAACGTCGAAAAGAATCGAAAACAATCGAAAAAACATTGAAAGGAGTCAATTACAATCGAAAAAACATCGAAAAGTATCGAAAACAATCGAAAAAACATCGAAAACTATCGAAAACAATCGAAAAATCATCGAAAACTATCGAAAACAATCAAAAAAATATCGAAAAGAGTCAATTAGAATCGAAAAAACATCGATAGGAGTCAATTACAATCGAAAAAACATCGAAAAGAATCAAAAACAATCGATAAAACGTCGAAAAGTATCGAAAACAATCGAAAAAACATCGAAAGGAGTCAATTACAATCGAAAAAACATCGAAAACTCTCGAAAACAATCGAAAAAACATCGAAACGAGTCAACTACAATCGAAAAAACATCGAAAAGAATCAAAAACAATCGAAAAAACATCGAAAAGAATCAAAAAACAACGATAAAACGTCGAAAAGTATCAAAAACAATCGAAAAAACATCGACAGGAGTCAATTACAATCGAAAAACATCGATAGGAGTCAATTACAATCGAAAAAACATCGAAAACAATCAAAAACAATCGATAAAACGTCGAAAAGTATCGAAAACAATCGAAAAAACATCGAAAGGAGTCAATTACAATCGAAAAAACATCGAAAAGAATCAAAAACAACCAATAAAACGTCGAAAAGAATCGAAAACAATCGAAAAAACATTGAAAGGAGTCAATTACAATCGAAAAAACATCGAAAAGTATCGAAAACAATCGAAAAAACATCGAAAACTATCGAAAACAATCGAAAAATCATCGAAAACTATCGAAAACAATCAAAAAAACATCGAAAAGAGTCAATTACAATCGAAAAAACATCGATAGGCAGTCATTACTAATCGAAAAACATCGAAAAGAATCAAAAACAATCGATAAAACGTCGAAAAGTATCGAAAACAATCGAAAAAACATCGAAAGGAGTCAATTACAATCGAAAAAACATCGAAAACTCTCGAAAACAATCGAAAAAACATCGAAACGAGTCAATTACAATCGAAAAAACATCGAAAAGAATCAAAAACAATCGAAAAAACATCGAAAAGAATCAAAAACAATCGATAGAACGTCGAAAAGTATCGAAAACAATCGAAAAAACATCGAAAAGAGTCAATTACAATCGAAAAAACATCGAAAAGAATCAAAAACAATCAATAAAACGTCGAAAAGTATCGAAAACAATCGAAAAAACGTCGAAAAGAATCGAAAACAATAGATAAAACGTCGAAAAGTATCGAAAACAATCGAAAAAACATCGAAAGGAGTCAATTACAATCGAAAAAACATCGATGGGAGTCAATTACAATCGAAAAAACAACGAAAAGTATCGAAAACAATCGAAAAAACATCGAAAGGAGTCAATTACAATCGAAAAAACATCGAAAAGAATCAAAAACAATCGAAAAAACATCGAAAACAATCAAAAACAATCGATAAAACGTCGAAAAGTATCGAAAACAATCGAAAAAACATCGAAAGGAGTCAATTACAATCGAAAAAACATCGAAAAGAATCAAAAACAACCGATAAAACGTCGAAAAGAATCGAAAACAATCGAAAAAACATTGAAAGGAGTCAATTACAATCGAAAAAACATCGAAAAGTATCGAAAACAATCGAAAAAACATCGAAAACTATCGAAAACAATCGAAAAATCATCGAAAACTATCGAAAACAATCAAAAAAACATCGAAAAGAGTCAATTACAATCGAAAAAACATCGATAGGAGTCAATTACAATCGAAAAAACATCGAAAAGAATCAAAAACAATCGATAAAACGTCGAAAAGTATCGAAAACAATCGAAAAAACATCGAAAGGAGTCAATTACAATCGAAAAAACATCGAAAACTCTCGAAAACAATCGAAAAAACATCGAAACGAGTCAATTACAATCGAAAAAAATCGAAAAGAAACAAAAACAATCGAAAAAACATCGAAAAGAATCAAAAAACAACGATAAAACGTCGAAAAGTATCGAAAACAATCGAAAAAACATCGAAAGGAGTCAATTACAATCGAAAAAACATCGATGGGAGTCAATTACAATCGAAAAAACATCGAAAAGAATCAAAAACAATCGATAAAACGTCGAAAAGAATCAAAAACAATCGATTAAACGTCGAAAAGAATCGAAAACAATAGATAAAACGTCGAAAAGTATCGAAAACAATCGAAAAAACATCGAAAGGAGTCAATTACAATCGAAAAAACATCGAAAGGAGTCAATTACAATCGAAAAAACATCGAAAAGAATCAAAAACAATCGATAAAACGTCGAAAAGTATCGAAAACAATCGAAAAAACATCGAAAGGTGTCAATTACAATCGAAAAAACATCGAAAAGAATCACAATCGAAAAAACGTCGAAAAGTATCGAAAACAATCGATAAAACGTCGAAAAGAATCAAAAACAATCGATAAAACGTCGAAAACAATCGAAAACAATAGATAAAACGTCGAAAAGAATCAAAAACAATCGATAAAACGTCGAAAAGAATCAAAAACAATCGATAAAACGTCGAAAAGAATCAAAAACAATCGATAAAACGTCGAAAAGAATCAAAAACAATCGATAAAACGTCGAAAACAATCGAAAACAATAGATAAAACGTGGAAAAGTATCGAAAACAATCGAAAAAACATCGAAAGGAGTCAATTACAATCGAAAAAACATCGATGGGAGTCAATTACAATCGAAAAAACATCGAAAAGTATCGAAAACAATCGAAAAAACATCGAAAACTATCGAAAACAATCGAAAAATCATCGAAAACTATCGAAAACAATCAAAAAACATCGAAAAGAGTCAATTACAATCGAAAAAACATCGATAAGAGTCAATTACAATCGAAAAAACATCGAAAAGAATCAAAAACAATCGATAAAACGTCGAAAAGTATCGAAAACAATCGAAAAAACTTCGAAAGGAGTCAATTACAATCGAAAAAACATCGAAAAGAATCAAAAACAATCTAAAAAACAACGAAAAGAATCAAGAACAATCGATAAAACGTCGAAAAGTATCGAAAACAATCGAAAAAACATCGAAAGGTGTCAATCACAATCGAAAAAACATCGAAAACTCTCGAAAACAATCGAAAAAACATCGAAACGAGTCAATTACAATCGAAAAAACATCGAAAAGAATCAAAAACAATCGAAAAAACATCGAAAAGAATCAAGAACAATCGATAAAACGTCGAAAAGTATCGAAAACAATCGAAAAAACATCGAAAAGAGTCAATTACAATCGAAAAAACATCGAAAGGAGTCAATTACAATCGAAAAAACATCGAAAAGAATAAAAAACAATCGATAAAACGTCGAAAAGTATCGAAAACAATCGAAAAAACATCGAAAGGAGTCAATTACAATCAAAAAAACATCGAAAGGAGTCAATTACAATCGAAAAACATCGAAAAGAATCAAAAGCAATCGATAAAACGTCGAAAAGTATCGAAAACAATCGAAAAAACATCGAAAGGAGTCAATTACAATCGAAAAAACATCGAAAAGAATGAAAAACAATCGATAAAACGTCGAAAAGAATGAAAAACAATCGATAAAACGTCGAAAACTATCGAAAACAATCGAAAAAACATCGAAAAGAGTCAATTACAATCGAAAAAACATCGACAGGAGTCAATTACAATCGAAAAGAATCAAAAAACAACGATAAAACGTCGAAACGTATCGAAAACAATCGAAAAAACATCGAAAAGAGTCAATTACAATCGAAAAAACATCGAAAAGAATCAAAAACAATCGATAAAACGTCGAAAAGTATCGAAAACAATCGAAAAAACATCGAATGGAGTCAATTACAATCGAAAAAACATCGATAGGAGTCAATTACAATCGAAAAAACATCAAAAAGAATCAAAAACAATCGATAAAACGTCGAAAAGTATCGAAAACAATCGAAAAAACATCGAAAGGAGTCAATTACAATCGAAAAAACATCGATAGGAGTCAATTACAATCGAAAAAACATCGAAAAGAATCAAAAACAATCGATAAAACGTCGAAAAGTAACGAAAACAATCAAAAAAACATCGAAAGGAGTCAATTACAATCGAAAAAACATCGATAGGAGTCAATTACAATCGAAAAAACATCGAAAAGAATCAAAAACGATAGATAAAACGTCGAAAAGTATCGAAAACAAACGAAAAAACATCGAAAGGAGTCAATTACAATCGAAAAAACATCGAAAAGAATCAAAAACAATCGATAAAACGTCGAAAAGTATCGAAAACAATCGAAAAAACATCGAAAGGAGTCAATTACAATCGAAAAAACATCGAAAAGAATCAAAAACAATCGAAAAAACATCGAAAAGAATCAAAAAACAACGATAAAACGTCGAAAAGTATCGAAAACAATCGAAAAAACATCGAAAGGAGTCAATTACAATCGAAAAAAAATCGAAAAGAATCAAAAACAATCGAAAAAACATCGAAAAGAATCAAAAAACAACGATAAAACG
>JAECWN010000032.1:0-72709 GCA_018150725.1 Drosophila quadrilineata
AAAAGTTATTGTTGCTTGGAGATGAGGAAGATATCAATATTTGTTCAAAACGATGATTTTGACCATTTATCACTATTGTGGTCATATTTTCTAAAAATGGGGTCAAAACCAATAAAGTTAAAATTTTTTAATTTTAATTTAATACCAGATATCGATTGGGCACAAAAAATTCCGATTTTAAAATTTTCATTTTTTTGGCATTTTTGGTAGGAGTTAATGTGCACAAATGGTCACAAAATGGGTCAAATTTTAGAACTGACAATTTGAACAATTTTTGATGTACAATAAAAATATGATCAATACTATTGACAGAAATGCATAAATTTTGAAAATCGGTTGATTTTTAGCTAAGTTATGGCTTCTCAAAGTTGCAAAAGTCTCAATTTTTTAAACCAAATAACACGTTTTTCAATTTTCACTTTTCTTGCCATATTTTTCAAAACATTTAATAAACCTTATATACCGATTTAAAATATAATTAAAGCCGTATCCAGAAATGCATAAATGAGGAAAATCGGCTAAGTTGTGGAAAAATTGTTATTGTTGCTTGGAATGAGGAAGATATCAATATTTGTTCAAAACGATGATTTTGACCATTTATCACTATTGTGGTCATATTTTCTAAAATATGGGTCAAAATCAAGTGTGGTAAAAGTTTTTTATACTCATTTTAATACCAGAAATCGATAATGCACAAAAATTCCGATTTTAAAATTTTCATTTTTTTGGCATTTTTGGTAGGAGTTAATGTGCAAAAATGGTCAAAAGATGGGTCAAATTTTAGAACTGACAATTTGAACAATTTTTTTGATGTACAATAAAAATATGATCAATACTATTGACAGAAATGCATAAATTTTGAAAATCGGTTGATTTTTAGCTAAGTTATGGCTTCTCAAAGTTGCAAATGTCTCAATTTTTTAAACCAAAAACACGTTTGTTTCAATTTATCACTTTCCTTGCCATATTTTTCAAAACATGTAATAAACCTTATATACCGATTTAAAATATAATAAAAGCCGTATCCAGAAATGCATAAATGAGGAAAATCGGCTAAGTTGTGGAAAAGTTATGGTTGCTTGGAGATGAGGAAGATATCAATATTTGTTCAAAACGATGATTTTGACCATTTATCACTATTGTGGTCATATTTTCTAAAATATGGGTCAAAATCAAGTGTGGTAAAGTTTTTTTTATACTCATTTTAATACCAGATATCGATAATGCACAAAAAATTCCGATTTTAAAATTTTTCATTTTTTGGCATTTTTGGTAGGAGTTAATGTGCAAAAATGGTCAAAAAATGGGTCAAATTTTAGAACTGACAATTTGAACAATTTTTTGATGTACAATAAAAATATGATCAATACTATTGACAGAAATGCATAAATTTTGAAAATCGGTTGATTTTTAGCTAAGTTATGGCTTCTCAAAGTTGCAAAAGTCTCAATTTTTTAAACCAAAAACACGTTTTTTCAATTTATCACTTTCCTGGCCATATTTTTCAAAACATTTAATAAACCTTATATACCGATTTAAAGTATAATAAAAGCCGTATCCAGAAATGCATAAATGAGGAAAATCGGCTAAGTTGTGGAAAAGTTATGGTTCCTCGGAGATGAGGAAGATATCAATATTTGTTCAAAACGATGATTTTGACCATTTATCACTATTGTGGTCATATTTTCTAAAATATGGGTCAAAATCAAGTGTGGTAAAGTTTTTTATACTCATTTTAATACCAGAAATCGATTGGGCACAAAAATTCCGATTTTAAAATTTTCACTTTTTTGACATTTTTGCTAGTAGTAAATTTGCAAAATTTGTCAAAAAATGGGTCAAAGTAAAACTGAAAGTATTTTAATTTTTTTGACGTAGATTCAAAATATGATAAATACCATTGACAGAAATGCAAAAATTTTGAAAATCGGTTGATTTTTAGCTAAGTTATGGCTTCTCAAAGTTGCAAATGTCTCAATTTTTTAAACCAAAACACGTTTTTTTTCAATTTATCACTTTCCTGGCCATATTTTTTCAAAACATGTAATAAACCTTATATACCGATTTAAAGTATAATAAAAACCGTATCCAGAAATGCATAAATGAGGAAAATCGGCTAAGTTGTGGAAAAGTTATGGTTCCTCGGAGATGAGGAAGATATCAATATTTGTTCAAAACGATGATTTTGACCATTTATCACTATTGTCGTCATATTTTCTAAAATATGGGTCAAAATCAAGTGTGGTAAAGTTTTTTTATACTCATTTTAATACCAGATATCGATAATGCACAAAAAATTCCGATTTTAAAATTTTCATTTTTTGGCATTTTTGGTAGGAGTTAATGTGCAAAATTGGTCAAAAAATGGGTCAAATTTTAGAACTGACAATTTGAACAATTTTTTGATGTACAATAAAAATATGATCAATACTATTGACAGAAATGCATAAATTTTGAAAATCGGTTGATTTTTAGCTAAGTTATGGCTTCTCAAAGTTGCAAAAGTCTCAATTTTTTAAACCAAAAAACACGTTTTTCAATTTATCACTTTTCTTGCCATATTTTTCAAAACATTTAATACACCTTATATACCGATTTAAAGTATAATAAAAGCCGTATCCAGAAATGCATAAATGAGGAAAATCGGCTAAGTTGTGGAAAAGTTATGGTTCCTCGGAGATGAGGAAGATATCAATATTTGTTCAAAACGATGATTTTGACCATTTATCACTATTGTGGTCATATTTTCTAAAATATGGGTCAAAATCATGTGTGGTAAAGTTCTTTTATACTCATTTTAATACCAGAAATCGATTGGGCACAAAAAATTCCGATTTTAAAATTTTTACTTTTTTGACATTTTTGCTAGTAGTAAATTTGCAAAATTTGTCAAAAAATGGGTCAAAATTAAAACTGAAAGTATTTTAATTTTTTTGACGTAGATTCAAAATATGATAAATACCATTGACAGAAATGCAAAAATTTTGAAAATCGGTTGATTTTTAGCTAAGTTATGGCTTCTCAAAGTTGCAAATGTCTCAATTTTTTAAACCAAAAACACGTTTTTTTTCAATTTATCACTTTCCTGGCCATATTTTTCAAAACATGTAATAAACCTTATATACCGATTTAAAGTATAATAAAAACCGTATCCAGAAATGCATAAATGAGGAAAATCGGCTAAGTTGTGGAAAAGTTATGGTTCCTCGGAGATGAGGAAGATATCAATATTTGTTCAAAACGATGATTTTGACCATTTATCACTATTGTGGTCATATTTTCTAAAATATGGGTCAAAATCAAGTGTGGTAAAGTTTTTATACTCATTTTAATACCAGAAATCGATAATGCACAAAAATTCCGATTTTAAAATTTTCATTTTTTGGCATTTTTGGTAGGAGTTAATGTGCAAAAATGGTCAAAAGATGGGTCAAAATTTAGAACTGACAATTTGAACAATTTTTTTGATGTACAATAAAAATATGATCAATACTATTGACAGAAATGCATAAATTTTGAAAATCGGTTGATTTTAGCTAAGTTATGGCTTCTCAAAGTTGCAAATGTCTCAATTTTTTAAACCAAAAACACGTTTGTTTCAATTTATCACATTCCTTGCCATATTTTTCAAAACATGTAATAAACCTTATATACCGATTTAAAATATAATTAAAGCCGTATCCAGAAATGCATAAATGAGGAAAATCGGCTAAGTTGGAGAAAAGTTATGGTTCCTTGGAGATGAGGAAGATATCAATATTTGTTCAAAACGATGATTTTGACCATTTATCACTATTGTGGTCATATTTTCTAAAATATGGGTCAAAATCATGAGTGTGGTAAAGTTTTTTTATACTCATTTTAATACCAGATATCGATAATGCACAAAAATTCCGATTTTAAAATTTTCATTTTTTTGGCATTTTTGGTAGGAGTTAATGTGCAAAAATGGTCAAAAAATGGGTCAAATTTTAGAACTGACAATTTGAACAATTTTTTGATGTACAATAAAAATATGATCAATACTATTGACAGAAATGCATAAATTTTGAAAATCGGTTGATTTTTAGCTAAGTTATGGCTTCTCAAAGTTGCAAAAGTCTCAATTTTTTAAACCAAAAAACACGTTTTTTCAATTTATCACTTTCCTTGCCATATTTTTCAAAACATTTAATACACCTTATATACCGATTTAAAGTATAATAAAGCCGTATCCAGAAATGCATAAATGAGGAAAATCGGCTAAGTTGTGGAAAAGTTATGGTTGCTCGGAGATGAGGAAGATATCAATATTTGTTCAAAACGATGATTTTGACCATTTATCACTATTGTGGTCATATTTTCTAAAATATGGGTCAAAATCAAGTGTGGTAAAGTTCTTTTATACTCATTTTAATACCAGAAATCGATTGGGCACAAAAATTCCGATTTTAAAATTTTTACTTTTTTGACATTTTTGCTAGTAGTAAATTTGCAAAAATTTGTCAAAAAATGGGTCAAAAATTAAAACTGAAAGTATTTTAATTTTTTTGACGTAGATTCAAAATATGATAAATACCATTGACAGAAATGCAAAAATTTTGAAAATCGGTTGATTTTTAGCTAAGTTATGGCTTCTCAAAGTTGCAAATGTCTCAATTTTTAAACCAAAAACACGTTTTTTTCAATTTATCACTTTCCTTGCCATATTTTTCAAAACATGTAATAAACCTTATATACCGATTTAAAGTATAATAAAAACCGTATCCAGAAATGCATAAATGAGGAAAATCGGCTAAGTTGTGGAAAAGTTATGGTTCCTCGAGTGAGGAAGATATCAATATTTGTTCAAAACGATGATTTTGACCATTTATCACTATTGTCGTCATATTTTCTAAAATATGGGTCAAAATCAAGTGTGGTAAAGTTTTTTTATACTCATTTTAATACCAGATATCGATAATGCACAAAAAATTCCGATTTTAAAATTTTCATTTTTTGGCATTTTTGGTAGGAGTTAATGTGCAAAAATGGTCAAAAAATGGGTCAAATTTTAGAACTGACAATTTGAACAATTTTTTGATGTACAATAAAAATATGATCAATACTATTGACAGAAATGCATAAATTTTGAAAATCGGTTGATTTTTAGCTAAGTTATGGCTTCTCAAAGTTGCAAAAGTCTCAATTTTTTAAACCAAAAAACACGTTTTTTCAATTTATCACTTTTCTTGCCATATTTTTCAAAACATTTAATACACCTTATATACCGATTTAAAGTATAATAAAAGCCGTATCCAGAAATGCATAAATGAGGAAAATCGGCTAAGTTGTGGAAAAGTTATGGTTCCTCGGAGATGAGGAAGATATCAATATTTGTTCAAAACGATGATTTTGACCATTTATCACTATTGTGGTCATATTTTCTAAAATATGGGTCAAAATCAAGTGTGGTAAAGTTCTTTTATACTCATTTTAATACCAGAAATCGATTGGGCACAAAAAATTCCGATTTTAAAATTTTTTACTTTTTTGACATTTTTGCTAGTAGTAAATTTGCAAAATTTGTCAAAAAAATGGGTCAAAAATTAAAACTGAAAGTATTTTAATTTTTTTGACGTAGATTCAAAATATGATAAATACCATTGACAGAAATGCAAAAATTTTGAAAATCGGTTGATTTTTAGCTAAGTTATGGCTTCTCAAAGTTGCAAATGTCTCAATTTTTTAAACCAAAAACACGTTTTTTTTCAATTTATCACTTTCCTGGCCATATTTTTCAAAACATGTAATAAACCTTATATACCGATTTAAAGTATAATAAAAGCCGTATCCAGAAATGCATAAATGAGGAAAATCGGCTAAGTTGTGGAAAAGTTATGGTTCCTCGGAGATGAGGAAGATATCAATATTTGTTCAAAACGATGATTTTGACTATTTATCACTATTGTGGTCATATTTTCTAAAATATGGGTCAAAATCAAGTGTGGTAAAGTTTTTTTAAACTCATTTTAATACCAGAAATCGATAAGGCACAAAAAATTCCGATTTTAAAATTTTCATTTTTTTGGCATTTTTGGTAGTAGTTAATGTGCAAAAAATGGTCAAAAAATGGGTCAAATTTTAGAACTGACAATTTGAACAATTTTTTGATGTACAATAAAAATATGATCAATACTATTGACAGAAATGCAAAAATTTTGAAAATCGGTTGATTTTTAGCTAAGTTATGGCTTCTCAAAGTTGCAAAAGTCTCAATTTTTAAACCAAATAACACGTTTTTTCAAGTTTTCACTTTTCTTGCCATATTTTTCAAAACAGTTAATAAACCTTATATACCGATTTAAAGTATAATAAAAGCCGTATCCAGAAATGCATAAATGAGGAAAATCCTCTAAGTTGTGGAAAAGTTATGGTTCCTCGGAGATGAGGAAGATATCAATATTTGTTCAAAACGATGATTTTGACCATTTATCACTATTGTGGTCATATTTTCTAAAATATGGGTCAAAATCAAGTGTGGTAAAGTTTTTTATACTCATTTTAATACCAGAAATCGATTGGGCACAAAAATTCCGATTTTAAAATTTTCACTTTTTTGGCATTTTTGGTAGGAGTTAATTTGCAAAATTGGTCAAAAATGGGTCAAATATTAAAACTGACAATATGAACAATTTTTGATGTACAATCAAAATATGATAAATACTATTGACAGAAATGCATAAATTTTGAAAATCGGTTGATTTTTAGCTAAGTTATGGCTTCTCAAAGTTGCAAATGTCTCAATTTTTTAAACCAAAAACACGTTTTTTTCAATTTATCACTTTCCTTGCCATATTTTTCAAAACATGTAATAAACCTTATATACCGATTTAAAGTATAATAAAAGCCGTATCCAGAAATGCATAAATGAGGAAAATCGGCTAAGTTGTGGAAAAGTTATGGTTGCTTGGAGATGAGGAAGATATCAATATTTGTTCAAAACGATGATTTTGACCATTTATCACTATTGTGGTCATATTTTCTAAAATATGGGTCAAAATCAAGTGTGGTAAAAGTTTTTTATACTCATTTTAATACCAGAAATCGATAAGGCACAAAAAATTCCGATTTTAAAATTTTCATTTTTTGGCATTTTTGGTAGGAGTTAATGTGCAAAAATGGTCAAAAAATGGGTCAAATATTAGAACTGACAATTTGAACAATTTTTTGATGTACAATAAAAATATGATCAATACTATTGACAGAAATGCATAAATTTTGAAAATCGGTTGATTTTTAGCTAAGTTATGGCTTCTCAAAGTTGCAAATGTCTCAAATTTTTAAACCAAAAACACGTTTTTTCAATTTATCACTTTCCTTGCCATATTTTTCAAAACATTTAATAAACCTTATATACCGATTTAAAGTATAATAAAAGCCGTATCCAGAAATGCATAAATGAGGAAAATCGGCTAAGTTGTGGAAAAGTTATGGTTCCTCGGAGATGAGGAAGATATCAATATTTGTTCAAAACGATGATTTTGACCATTTATCACTATTGTGGTCATATTTTCTAAAATATGGGTCAAAATCAAGTGTGGTAAAGTTTTTTATACTCATTTTAATACCGAAATCGATTGGGCACAAAAAATTCCGATTTTAAAATTTTCACTTTTTTGACATTTTTGCTAGTAGTAAATTTGCAAAATTTGTCAAAAAATGGGTCAAAATTAAAACTGAAAGTATTTTAATTTTTTGACGTAGATTCAAAATATGATAAATACTATTGACAGAAATGCAAAAATTTTGAAAATCGGTTGATTTTTAGCTAAGTTATGGCTTCTCAAAGTTGCAAATGTCTCAATTTTTTTAAACCAAAAACACGTTTTTTTCAATTTATCACTTTCCTGGCCATATTTTTCAAAACATGTAATAAACCTTATATACCGATTTAAAGTATAATAAAAACCGTATCCAGAAATGCATAAATGAGGAAAATCGGCTAAGTTGTGGAAAAGTTATGGTTCCTCGGAGATGAGGAAGATATCAATATTTGTTCAAAACGATGATTTTGACCATTTATCACTATTGTGGTCATATTTTCTAAAATATGGGTCAAAATCAAGTGTGGTAAAGTTTTTTATACTCATTTTAATACCAGAAATCGATAATGCACAAAAATTCCGATTTTAAAATTTTCACTTTTTTGGCATTTTTGGTAGGAGTTAATGTGCAAAAATGGTCAAAAAATGGGTCAAATTTTAGAACTGACAATTTGAACAATTTTTTGATGTACAATAAAAATATGATCAATACTATTGACAGAAATGCATAAATTTTGAAAATCGGTTGATTTTTAGCTAAGTTATGGCTTCTCAAAGTTGCAAAAGTCTCAATTTTTTAAACCAAATAACACGTTTTTTCAATTTTTCACTTTTCTTGCCATATTTTTTCAAAACATTTAATAAACCTTATATACCGATTTAAAGTATAATAAAAGCCGTATCCAGAAATGCATAAATGAGGAAAATCGGCTAAGTTGTGGAAAAGTTATGGTTCCTCGGAGATGAGGAAGATATCAATATTTGTTCAAAACGATGATTTTGACCATTTATCACTATTGTGGTCATATTTTCTAAAATATGGGTCAAAATCAAGTGTGGTAAAGTTTTTATACTCATTTTAATACCAGAAATCGATTGGGCACAAAAATTCCGATTTTAAAATTTTTCACTTTTTTGGCATTTTTGGTAGGAGTTAATTTGCACAAATGGTCAAAAAATGGGTCAAATTTTAGAACTGACAATATGAACAATTTTTGATGTACAATAAAAATATGATCAATACTATTGACAGAAATGCATAAATTTTGAAAATCGGTTGATTTTTAGCTAAGTTATGGCTTCTCAAAGTTGCAAAAGTCTCAATTTTTAAACCAAAAACACGTTTTTTTCAATTTATCACTTTCCTTGCCATATTTTCAAAACATGTAATAAACCTTATATACCGATTTAAAGTATAATAAAAGCCGTATCCAGAAATGCATAAATGAGGAAAATCGGCTAAGTTGTGGAAAAGTTATGGTTCCTCGGAGATGAGGAAGATATCAATATTTGTTCAAAACGATGATTTTGACCATTTATCACTATTGTGGTCATATTTTCTAAAATATGGGTCAAAATCAAGTGTGGTAAAGTTCTTTTATACTCATTTTAATACCAGAAATCGATTGGGCACAAAAATTCCGATTTTAAAATTTTCACTTTTTGACATTTTTGCTAGTAGTAAATTTGCAAAATTTGTCAAAAAATGGAGTCAAAATTAAAACTGAAAGTATTTTAATTTTTTGACGTAAATTCAAAATATGATAAATACCATTGACAGAAATGCAAAAATTTTGAAAATCGGTTGATTTTTAGCTAAGTTATGGCTTCTCAAAGTTGCAAATGTCTCAATTTTTTAAACCAAAAACACGTTTTTTTTCAATTTATCACTTTCCTGGCCATATTTTTCAAAACATGTAATAAACCTTATATACCGATTTAAAGTATAATAAAAACCGTATCCAGAAATGCATAAATGAGGAAAATCGGCTAAGTTGTGGAAAAGTTATGGTTCCTCGGAGATGAGGAAGATATCAATATTTGTTCAAAACGATGATTTTGACCATTTATCACTATTGTCGTCATATTTTCTAAAATATGGGTCAAAATCAAGTGTGGTAAAGTTTTTTTATACTCATTTTAATACCAGATATCGATAATGGCACAAAAAATTCCGATTTTAAAATTTTCATTTTTTTGGCATTTTTGGTAGGAGTTAATGTGCAAAAATGGTCAAAAAATGGGTCAAATTTTAGAACTGACAATTTGAACAATTTTTTGATGTACAATAAAAATATGATCAATACTATTGACAGAAATGCATAGATTTTGAAAATCGGTTGATTTTTAGTTAAGTTATGGCTTCTCAAAGTTGCAAAAGTCTCAATTTTTTAAACCAAATAACACGTTTTTTCAATTTTTCACTTTTCTTGCCATATTTTTCAAAACATTTAATAAACCTTAAATACCGATTTAAAGTATAATAAAAGCCGTATCCAGAAATGCATAAATGAGGAAAATCGGCTAAGTTGTGGAAAAGTTATGGTTCCTCGGAGATGAGGAAGATATCAATATTTGTTCAAAACGATGATTTTGACCATTTATCACTATTGTCGTCATATTTTCTAAAATATGGGTCAAAATCAAGTGTGGTAAAGTTTTTTATACTCATTTTAATACCAGAAATCGATTGGGCACAAAAAATTCCGATTTTAAAATTTTCACTTTTTTGGCATTTTTGGTAGGAGTTAATGTGCACAAATGGTCAAAAAATGGGTCAAATTTTAGAACTGACAATATGAACAATTTTTTGATGTACAATAAAAATATGATAAATACTATTGACAGAAATGCATAAATTTTGAAAATCGGTTGATTTTTAGCTAAGTTATGGCTTCTCAAAGTTGCAAATGTCTCAATTTTTTAAACCAAAAACACGTTTGTTTCAATTTATCACATTCCTTGCCATATTTTTCAAAACATGTAATAAACCTTATATACCGATTTAAAGTATAATAAAAGCCGTATCCAGAAATGCATAAATCAGGAAAATCGGCTAAGTTGTGGAAAAGTTATGGTTGCTTGGAGATGAGGAAGATATCAATATTTGTTCAAAACGATGATTTTGACCATTTATCACTATTGTGGTCATATTTTCTAAAATATGGGTCAAAATCAAGTGTGGTAAAGTTTTTTTATACTCATTTTAATACCAGATATCGTTAATGCACAAAAAATTCCGATTTTAAAATTTTCATTTTTTTGGCATTTTTGGTAGGAGTTAATGTGCAAAAATGGTCAAAAAATGGGTCAAATTTTAGATCTGACAATTTAAACAATTTTTTGATGTACAATAAAAATATGATCAATACTATTGACAGAAATGCATAAATTTTGAAAATCGGTTGATTTTTAGCTAAGTTATGGCTTCTCAAAGTTGCAAATGTCTCAATTTTTTAAACCAAAAACACGTTTGTTTCAATTTATCACATTCCTTGCCATATTTTTCAAAACATGTAATAAACCTTATATACCGATTTAAAGTATAATAAAAGCCGTATCCAGAAATGCATAAATGAGGAAAATCGGCTAAGTTGTGGAAAAGTTATGGTTCCTCGGAGATGAGGAAGATATCAATATTTGTTCAAAACGATGATTTTGACCATTTATCACTATTGTGGTCATATTTTCTAAAATATGGGTCAAAATCATGTGTGGTAAAGTTCTTTTATACTCATTTTAATACCAGAAATCGATTGGGCACAAAAATTCCGATTTTAAAATTTTTACTTTTTTGACATTTTTGCTAGTAGTAAATTTGCAAAATTTGTCAAAAAATGGGTCAAAAATTAAAACTGAAAGTATTTTAATTTTTTTGACGTAGATTCAAAATATGATAAATACCATTGACAGAAATGCAAAAATATTGAAAATCGGTTGATTTTTAGCTAAGTTATGGCTTCTCAAAGTTGCAAATGTCTCAATTTTTTAAACCAAAAACACGTTTTTTTCAATTTATCACTTTCCCGGCCATATTTTGCAAAACATGTAATAAACCTTATATACCGATTTAAAGTATAATAAAAACCGTATCCAGAAATGCATAAATGAGGAAAATCGGCTAAGTTGTGGAAAAGTTATGGTTCCTCGGAGATGAGGAAGATATCAATATTTGTTCAAAACGATGATTTTGACCATTTATCACTATTGTCGTCATATTTTCTAAAATATGGGTCAAAATCATGTGTGGTAAAGTTTTTTTATACTCATTTTAATACCAGATATCGATAATGCACAAAAAATTCCGATTTTAAAATTTTCATTTTTTTGGCATTTTTGGTAGGAGTTAATGTGCAAAAATGGTCAAAAAATGGGTCAAATTTTAGAACTGACAATTTGAACAATTTTTTTGATGTACAATAAAAATATGATCAATACTATTGACAGAAATGCATAAATTTTGAAAATCGGTTGATTTTTAGTTAAGTTATGGCTTCTCAAAGTTGCAAAAGTCTCAATTTTTTAAACCAAATAACACGTTTTTTCAATTTTTCACTTTTCTTGCCATATTTTTCAAAACATTTAATACACCTTAAATACCGATTTAAAGTATAATAAAAGCCGTATCCAGAAATGCATAAATGAGGAAAATCGGCTAAGTTGTGGAAAAGTTATGGTTCCTCGGAGATGAGGAAGATATCAATATTTGTTCAAAACGATGAGTTTGACCATTTATCACTATTGTGGTCACATTTTATAAAATATGGGTCAAAATCAAGTGTGGTAAAGTTTTTTTATACTCATTTTAATACCAGAAATCGATTGGGCACAAAAAATTCCGATTTTAAAATTTTCACTTTTTTGGCATTTTTGGTAGGAGTTAATATGCACAAATGGTCAAAAAATGGGTCAAATTTTAGAACTGACAATATGAACAATTTTTTGATGTACAATAAAAATATGATCAATACTATTGACAGAAATGCATAAATTTTGAAAATCGGTTGATTTTTAGCTAAGTTATGGCTTCTCAAAGTTGCAAAAGTCTCAATTTTTTAAACCAAAAAACACGTTTTTTCAATTTATCACTTTTCTTGCCATATTTTTCAAAACATTTAATACACCTTATATACCGATTTAAAGTATAATAAAAGCGGTATCCAGAAATGCATAAATGAGGAAAATCGGCTAAGTTGTGGAAAAGTTATGGTTCCTCGGAGATGAGGAAGATATCAATATTTGTTCAAAACGATGATTTTGACCATTTATCACTATTGTGGTCATATTTTCTAAAATATGGGTCAAAATCATGTGTGGTAAAGTTCTTTTATACTCATTTTAATACCAGAAATCGATTGGGCACAAAAAATTCCGATTTTAAATTTTTACTTTTTTTGACATTTTTGCTAGTAGTAAATTTGCAAAATTTGTCAAAAAATGGGTCAAAAATTAAAACTGAAAGTATTTTAATTTTTTTGACGTAGATTCAAAATATGATAAATACCATTGACAGAAATGCAAAAATTTTGAAAATCGGTTGATTTTTAGCTAAGTTATGGCTTCTCAAAGTTGCAAATGTCTCAATTTTTTAAACCAAAAACACGTTTTTTTTTCAATTTATCACTTTCCTGGCCATATTTTTCAAAACATGTAATAAACCTTATATACCGATTTAAAGTATAATAAAAACCGTATCCAGAAATGCATAAATGAGGAAAATCGGCTAAGTTGTGGAAAAGTTATGGTTCCTCGGAGATGAGGAAGATATCAATATTTGTTCAAAACGATGATTTTGACCATTTATCACTATTGTCGTCATATTTTCTAAAATATGGGTCAAAATCAAGTGTGGTAAAGTTTTTTATACTCATTTTAATACCAGAAATCGATTGGGCACAAAAAATTCCGATTTTAAAATTTTCACTTTTTTGGCATTTTTGGTAGGAGTTAATGTGCACAAATGGTCAAAAAATGGGTCAAATTTTAGAACTGACAATATGAACAATTTTTTGATGTACAATAAAAATATGATAAATACTATTGACAGAAATGCATAAATTTTGAAAATCGGTTGATTTTTAGCTAAGTTATGGCTTCTCAAAGTTGCAAATGTCTCAATTTTTTAAACCAAAAACACGTTTGTTTCAATTTATCACATTCCTTGCCATATTTTTCAAAACATGTAATAAACCTTATATACCGATTTAAAGTATAATAAAAGCCGTATCCAGAAATGCATAAATCAGGAAAATCGGCTAAGTTGTGGAAAAGTTATGGTTGCTTGGAGATGAGGAAGATATCAATATTTGTTCAAAACGATGATTTTGACCATTTATCACTATTGTGGTCATATTTTCTAAAATATGGGTCAAAATCATGTGTGGTAAAGTTTTTTTATACTCATTTTAATACCAGATATCGTTAATGCACAAAAAATTCCGATTTTAAAATTTTCATTTTTTTGGCATTTTTGGTAGGAGTTAATGTGCAAAAATGGTCAAAAAATGGGTCAAATTTTAGAACTGACAATTTGAACAATTTTTTGATGTACAATAAAAATATGATCAATACTATTGACAGAAATGCATAAATTTTGAAAATCGGTTGATTTTTAGCTAAGTTATGGCTTCTCAAAGTTGCAAATGTCTCAATTTTTTAAACCAAAAACACGTTTGTTTCAATTTATCACATTCCTTGCCATATTTTTCAAAACATGTAATAAACCTTATATACCGATTTAAAGTATAATAAAAGCCGTATCCAGAAATGCATAAATGAGGAAAATCGGCTAAGTTGTGGAAAAGTTATGGTTCCTCGGAGATGAGGAAGATATCAATATTTGTTCAAAACGATGATTTTGACCATTTATCACTATTGTGGTCATATTTTCTAAAATATGGGTCAAAATCATGTGTGGTAAAGTTCTTTTATACTCATTTTAATACCAGAAATCGATTGGGCACAAAAAATTCCGATTTTAAAATTTTTACTTTTTTGACATTTTTGCTAGTAGTAAATTTGCAAAATTTGTCAAAAAATGGGTCAAAAATTAAAACTGAAAGTATTTTAATTTTTTGACGTAGATTCAAAATATGATAAATACCATTGACAGAAATGCAAAAATATTGAAAATCGGTTGATTTTTAGCTAAGTTATGGCTTCTCAAAGTTGCAAATGTCTCAATTTTTTAAACCAAAAACACGTTTTTTTTTCAATTTATCACTTTCCCGGCCATATTTTGCAAAACATGTAATAAACCTTATATACCGATTTAAAGTATAATAAAAACCGTATCCAGAAATGCATAAATGAGGAAAATCGGCTAAGTTGTGGAAAAGTTATGGTTCCTCGGAGATGAGGAAGATATCAATATTTGTTCAAAACGATGATTTTGACCATTTATCACTATTGTCGTCATATTTTCTAAAATATGGGTCAAAATCATGTGTGGTAAAGTTTTTTTATACTCATTTTAATACCAGATATCGATAATGCACAAAAAATTCCGATTTTAAAATTTTCATTTTTTTGGCATTTTTGGTAGGAGTTAATGTGCAAAAATGGTCAAAAAATGGGTCAAATTTTAGAACTGACAATTTGAACAATTTTTTGATGTACAATAAAAATATGATCAATACTATTGACAGAAATGCATAAATTTTGAAAATCGGTTGATTTTTAGTTAAGTTATGGCTTCTCAAAGTTGCAAAAGTCTCAATTTTTTAAACCAAATAACACGTTTTTTTCAATTTTTCACTTTTCTTGCCATATTTTTCAAAACATTTAATACACCTTAAATACCGATTTAAAGTATAATAAAAGCCGTATCCAGAAATGCATAAATGAGGAAAATCGGCTAAGTTGTGGAAAAGTTATGGTTCCTCGGAGATGAGGAAGATATCAATATTTGTTCAAAACGATGATTTTGACCATTTATCACTATTGTGGTCACATTTTATAAAATATGGGTCAAAATCAAGTGTGGTAAAGTTTTTTTATACTCATTTTAATACCAGAAATCGATTGGGCACAAAAAATTCCGATTTTAAAATTTTCACTTTTTTGGCATTTTTGGTAGGAGTTAATGTGCAAAAATGGTCAAAAAATGGGTCAAATTTTAGAACTGACAATTTGAACAATTTTTGATGTACAATAAAAAAATATGATCAATACTATTGACAGAAATGCATAAATTTTGAAAATCGGTTGATTTTTAGCTAAGTTATGGCTTCTCAAAGTTGCAAAAGTCTCAATTTTTTAAACCAAATAACACGTTTTTTCAATTTTTCACTTTTCTTGCCATATTTTTCAAAACATTTAATACACCTTATATACCGATTTAAAGTATAATAAAAGCCGTATCCAGAAATGCATAAATGAGGAAAATCGGCTAAGTTGTGGAAAAGTTATGGTTCCTCGGAGATGAGGAAGATATCAATATTTGTTCAAAACGATGATTTTGACCATTTATCACTATTGTGGTCATATTTTCTAAAATATGGGTCAAAATCATGTGTGGTAAATTTCTTTTATACTCATTTTAATACCAGAAATCGATTGGGCACAAAAAATTCCGATTTTAAAATTTTTTACTTTTTTGACATTTTTGCTAGTAGTAAATTTGCAAAATTTGTCAAAAAATGGGTCAAAAATTAAAACTGAAAGTATTTTAATTTTTTTGACGTAGATTCAAAATATGATAAATACCATTGACAGAAATGCAAAAATTTTGAAAATCGGTTGATTTTTAGCTAAGTTATGGCTTCTCAAAGTTGCAAATGTCTCAATTTTTTAAACCAAAAACACGTTTTTTTTCAATTTATCACTTTCCTGGCCATATTTTTCAAAACATGTAATAAACCTTATATACCGATTTAAAGTATAATAAAAGCCGTATCCAGAAATGCATAAATGAGGAAAATCGGCTAAGTTGTGGAAAAGTTATGGTTGCTTGGAGATGAGGAAGATATCAATATTTGTTCAAAACGATGATTTTGACCTTTTATCACTATTGTGGTCATATTTTCTAAAATATGGGTCAAAATCAAGTGTGGTAAAGTTTTTTTATACTCATTTTAATACCAGAAATCGATTGGGCACAAAAATTCCGATTTTAAAATTTTTACTTTTTTGACATTTTTGCTAGTAGTAAATTTGCAAAATTTGTCAAAAAATGGGTCAAAATTAAAACTGAAAGTATTTTAATTTTTTTGACGTAGATTCAAAATATGATAAATACCATTGACAGAAATGCAAAAATTTTGAAAATCGGTTGATTTTTAGCTAAGTTATGGCTTCTCAAAGTAGCAAATGTCTCAATTTTTTTAAACCAAAAACACGTTTTTTTTTCAATTTATCACTTTCCTGGCCATATTTTTCAAAACATGTAATAAACCTTATATACCGATTTAAAGTATAATAAAAACCGTATCCAGAAATGCATAAATGAGGAAAATCGGCTAAGTTGTGGAAAAGTTATGGTTCCTCGGAGATGAGGAAGATATCAATATTTGTTCAAAACGATGATTTTGACCATTTATCACTATTGTCCTCATATTTTCTAAAATATGGGTCAAAATCAAGTGTGGTAAAGTTTTTATACTCATTTTAATACCAGAAATCGATTGGGCCCAAAAAATTCCGATTTTAAAATTTTCACTTTTTTGACATTTTTACTAGTAGTAAATTTGCAAAATTTGTTAAAAAATGGGTCGAAAATTGAAACTGAAAGTATTTTAATTTTTTTGACGTAGATTCAAAATATGATAAATACCATTGACAGAAATGCAAAAATTTTGAAAATCGGCTGATTTTTAGCTAAGTTATGGCTTCTCAAAGTTGCAAAAGTCTCAATTTTTTAAACCAAATTATACTTTTTTTCAATTTTTCACTTTCCTTGCCATATTTTTCAAAACATTTAATAAACCTTATATACCGATTTAAAGTATAATAAAAGCCGTATCCAGAAATGCATAAATGAGGAAAATCGGCTAAGTTGTGGAAAAGTTATGGTTGCTTGGAGATGAGGAAGATATCAATATTTGTTCAAAACGATGATTTTGACCTTTTATCACTATTGTGGTCATATTTTCTAAAATATGGGTCAAAATCAAGTGTGGTAAAGTTTTTTTATACTCATTTTAATACCAGAAATCGATTGGGCACAAAAAAATTCCGATTTTAAAATTTTCATTTTTTTAGTATTTTTGGTAGGAGTTAATGTGCAAAAATGGTCAAAAAATGGGTCAAATTTTAGAACTGACAATTTGAACAATTTTTTGATGTACAATAAAAATATGATCAATACTATTGACAGAAATGCATAAATTTTGAAAATCGGTTGATTTTTAGTTAAGTTATGGCTTCTCAAAGTTGCAAAAGTCTCAATTTTTTAAACCAAATAACACGTTTTTTCAATTTTTCACTTTTCTTGCCATATTTTTCAAAACATTTTATACACCTTATATACCGATTTAAAGTATAATAAAAGCCGTATCCAGAAATGCATAAATGAGGAAAATCGGCTAAGTTGTGGAAAAGTTATGGTTGTTCGGAGATGAGGAAGATATCAATATTTGTTCAAAACGATGATTTTGACCTTTTATCACTATTGTGGTCATATTTTCTAAAATATGGGTCAAAATCAAGTGTGGTAAAGTTTTTTTATACTCATTTTAATACCAGAAATCGATTGGGCACAAAAAAATTCCGATTTTAAAATTTTCATTTTTTTAGTATTTTTGGTAGGAGTTAATGTGCAAAAATGGTCAAAAAATGGGTCAAATTTTAGAACTGACAATTTGAACAATTTTTTGATGTACAATAAAAATATGATCAATACTATTGACAGAAATGCATAAATTTTGAAAATCGGTTGATTTTTAGTTAAGTTATGGCTTCTCAAAGTTGCAAAAGTCTCAATTTTTTAAACCAAATAACACGTTTTTTCAATTTTTCACTTTTCTTGCCATATTTTTCAAAACATTTTATACACCTTATATACCGATTTAAAGTATAATAAAAGCCGTATCCAGAAATGCATAAATGAGGAAAATCGGCTAAGTTGTGGAAAAGTTATGGTTGTTCGGAGATGAGGAAGATATCAATATTTGTTCAAAACGATGATTTTGACCATTTATCACTATTGTGGTCATATTTTCTAAAATATGGGTCAAAATCAAGTGTGGTAAAGTTTTTTTATACTCATTTTAATACCAGATATCGATAATGCTCAAAAAATTCCGATTTTAAATGTTTCATTCTTTTGGCATTTTTGGTAGGAGTTAATGTGCAAAAATGGTCAAAAAATGGGTCAAATTTTAGAACTGACAATTTGAACAATTTTTTGATGTACAATAAAAATATGATCAATACTATTGACAGAAATGCATAAATTTTGAAAATCGGTTGATTTTTAGCTAAGTTATGGCTTCTCAAAGTTGCAAATGTCTCAATTTTTTAAACCAAAATCACGTTTCTTTCAATTTATCACTTTCCTTGCCATATTTTTCAAAACATTTAATAAACCTTATATACCGATTTAAAGTATAATAAAAGCCGTATCCAGAAATGCATAAATGAGGAAAATCGGCTAAGTTGTGGAAAAGTTATGGTTCCTCGGAGATGAGGAAGATATCAATATTTGTTCAAAACGATGATTTTGACCATTTATCACTATTGTGGTCATATTTTCTAAAATATGGGTCAAAATCAAGTGTGGTAAAGTTTTTTTATACTCATTTTAATACCAGAAATCGATTGGGCACAAAAAATTCCGATTTTAAATTTTTCAATTTTTGGCATTTTTGGTAGGAGTTAATGTGCAAAAATGGTCAAAAAATGGGTCAAATTTTAGAACTGACAATTTGAACAATTTTTTGATGTACAATAAAAATATGATCAATACTATTGACAGAAATGCATAAATTTTGAAAATCGGTTGATTTTTAGCTAAGTTATGGCTTCTCAAAGTTGCAAATGTCTCAATTTTTTAAACCAAAATCACGTTTCTTTCAATTTATCACTTTCCTTGCCATATTTTTCAAAACATTTAATAAACCTTATATACCGATTTAAAGTATAATAAAAGCCGTATCCAGAAATGCATAAATGAGGAAAATCGGCTAAGTTGTGGAAAAGTTATGGTTGCTCGGAGATGAGGAAGATATCAATATTTGTTCAAAACGATGATTTTGACCATTTATCACTATTGTGGTCATATTTTCTAAAATATGGGTCAAAATCAAGTGTGGTAAAGTTTTTTTATACTCATTTTAATACCAGAAATCGATTGGGCACAAAAAATTCCGATTTTAAAATTTTCACTTTTTTGGCATTTTTGGTAGGAGTTAATGTGCAAAATTTGTCAAAAAATGGGTCAAAAATTAAAACTGAAAGTATTTTAATTTTTTTGACGTAGATTCAAAATATGATAAATACCATTGACAGAAATGCAAAAATTTTGAAAATCGGTTGATTTTTAGCTAAGTTATGGCTTCTCAAAGTTGCAAATGTCTCAATTTTTTAAACCAAAAACACGTTTGTTTCAATTTATCACTTTCCTTGCCATATTTTTCAAAACATGTAATAAACCTTATATACCGATTTAAAGTATAATAAAAGCCGTATCCAGAAATGCATAAATGAGGAAAATCGGCTAAGTTGTGGAAAAGTTATGGTTGCTTGGAGATGAGGAAGATATCAATATTTGTTCAAAACGATGATTTTGACCATTTATCACTATTGTGGTCATATTTTCTAAAATATGGGTCAAAATCAAGTGTGGTAAAGTTTTTATACTCATTTTAATACCAGAAATCGATTGGGCACAAAAATTCCGATTTTAAATTTTTCATTTTTTTGGCATTTTTGGTAGGAGTTAATGTGCAAAAATGGTCAAAAAATGGGTCAAATTTTAGAACTGACAATTCGAACAATTTTTTGATGTACAATAAAAATATGATCAATACTATTGACAGAAATGCATAAATTTTGAAAATCGGTTGATTTTTAGCTAAGTTATGGCTTCTCAAAGTTGCAAAAGTCTCAATTTTTTAAACCAAATAACACGTTTTTTCAGTTTTTCACTTTTCTTGCCATATTTTTCAAAACATTTAATAAACCTTATATACCGATTTAAAGTATAATAAAAGCCGTATCCAGAAATGCATAAATGAGGAAAATCGGCTAAGTTGTGGAAAAGTTATGGTTGCTTGGAGATGAGGAAGATATCAATATTTGTTCAAAACGATGATTTTGACCATTTATCACTATTGTGGTCATATTTTCTAAAATATGGGTCAAAATCAAGTGTGGTAAAGTTTTTTTATATTCATTTTAATACCAGAAATCGATTGGGCACAAAAATTCCGATTTTAAAATTTTCACTTTTTTGACATTTTTACTAGTAGTAAATTTGCAAAATTTGTTAAAAAATGGGTAAAAAATTGAAACTGAAAGTATTTTAATTTTTTTGACGTAGATTCAAAATATGATAAATACCATTAACAGAAATGCAAAAATTTTGAAAATCGGTTGATTTTTAGCTAAGTTATGGCTTCTCAAAGTTGCAAAAGTCTCAATTTTTTAAACCAAATTATACTTTTTTTTCAATTTTTCACATTCCTTGCCATATTTTTCAAAACATTTAATAAACCTTATATACCGATTTAAAGTATAATAAAAGCCGTATCCAGAAATGCATAAATGAGGAAAATCGGCTAAGTTGTGGAAAAGTTATGGTTGCTCGGAGATGAGGAAGATATCAATATATGTTCAAAACGATGATATTGACCATTTATCACTATTGTGGTCATATTTTCTAAAATATGGGTCAAAATCAAGTGTGGTAAAGTTTTTTATACTCATTTTAATACCAGAAATCGATTGGGCATAAAAATTCCGATTTTAAAATTTTCACTTTTTTGGCATTTTTGGTAGGAGTTAATGTGCAAAATTTGTCAAAAAATGGGTCAAAAATTAAAACTGAAAGTATTTTAATTTTTTTGACGTAGATTCAAAATATGATAAATACCATTGACAGAAATGCAAAAATTTTGAAAATCGGTTGATTTTTAGCTAAGTTATGGCTTCTCAAAGTTGCAAAAGTCTCAATTTTTTAAACCAAATAACAGGTTTTTTCAATTTTTCACTTCTCTTGCCATATTTTTCAAAACATTTAATACTCCTTATATACCGATTTAAAGTATAATAAAAGCCGTATCCAGAAATGCATAAATGAGGAAAATCGGCTAAGTTGTGGAAAAGTTATTGTTGCTTGGAGATGAGGAAGATATCAATATTTGTTCAAAACGATGATTTTGACCATTTATCACTATTGTGGTCATATTTTCTAAAATATGGGTCAAAATCAAGTGTGGTAAAGTTTTTTTATACTCATTTTAATACCAGAAATCGATTGGGCACAAAAATTCCGATTTTAAAATTTTCACTTTTTTGACATTTTTGCTAGTAGTAAATTTGCAAAATTTGTCAAAAAATGGGTCAAAATTGAAACTGAAAGTATTTTAATTTTTTGACGTAGATTCAAAATATGATAAATACTATTGACAGAAATGCAAAAATTTTGAAAATCGGTTGATTTTTAGCTAAGTTATGGCTTCTCAAAGTTGCAAATGTCTCAATTTTTTAAACCAAAAACACGTTTTTTTTCAATTTATCACTTTCCTGGCCATATTTTTCAAAACATGTAATAAACCTTATATACCGATTTAAAATATAATAAAAGCCGTATCCAGAAATGCATAAATGAGGAAAATCGGCTAAGTTGTGGAAAAGTTATTGTTGCTTGGAGATGAGGAAGATATCAATATTTGTTCAAAACGATGATTTTGACCATTTATCACTATTGTGGTCATATTTTCTAAAATATGGGTCAAAATCAAGTGTGGTAAAGTTTTTTTATACTCATTTTAATACCAGAAATCGATTGGGCACAAAAATTCCGATTTTAAAATTTTCACTTTTTTGACATTTTTGCTAGTAGTAAATTTGCAAAATTTGTCAAAAAATGGGTCAAAAATTGAAACTGAAAGTATTTTAATTTTTTGACGTAGATTCTAAATATGATAAATACTATTGACAGAAATGCAAAAATTTTGAAAATCGGTTGATTTTTAGCTAAGTTATGGCTTCTGAAAGTTGCAAATGTCTCAATTTTTTAAACCAAAAACACGTTTTTTTTCAATTTATCACTTTCCTGGCCATATTTTTCAAAACATTTAATAAACCTTATATACCGATTTAAAATATAATAAAAGCCGTATCCAGAAATGCATAAATGAGGAAAATCGGCTAAGTTGTGGAAAAGTTATTGTTGCTTGGAGATGAGGAAGATATCAATATTTGTTCAAAACGATGATTTTGACCATTTATCACTATTGTGGTCATATTTTCTAAAATTATGGGTCAAAATCAAGTGTGGTAAAGTTTTTTTATACTCATTTTAATACCAGAAATCGATAGGGCACAAAAATTCCGATTTTAAAATTTTCACTTTTTTAGCATTTTTGGTAGGAGTTAATGTGCAAAAATGGTCAAAAAATGGGTCAAATTTTAGAACTGACAATTTGAACAATTTTTTGATGTACAATAAAAATATGATCAATACTATTGACAGAAATGCATAAATTTTGAAAATCGGTTGATTTTTAGCTAAGTTATGGCTTCTGAAAGTTGCAAATGTCTCAATTTTTTAAACCAAAAACACGTTTTTTCAATTTATCGCTTTCCTGGCCATATTTTTCAAAACATGTAATAAACCTTATATACCGATTTAAATATAATAAAAGCCGTATCCAGAAATGCATAAATGAGGAAAATCGGCTAAGTTGTGGAAAAGTTATTGTTGCTTGGAGATGAGGAAGATATCAATATTTGTTCAAAACGATGATTTTGACCATTTATCACTATTGTGGTCATATTTTCTAAAATATGGGTCAAAATCAAGTGTGGTAAAGTTTTTTTATACTCATTTTAATACCAGAAATCGATAATGCACAAAAATTCCGATTTTAAAATTTTCATTTTTTTGGCATTTTTGGTAGGAGTTAATGTGCAAAAATGGTCAAAAAATGGGTCAAATTTTAGAACTGACAATTTGAACAATTTTTTGATGTACAATAAAAATATGATCAATACTATTGACAGAAATGCATAAATTTTGAAAATCGGTTGATTTTTAGCTAAGTTATGGCTTCTCAAAGTTGCAAATGTCTCAATTTTTTAAACCAAAAACACGTTTTTTTTCAATTTATCACTTTCCTGGCCATATTTTTCAAAACATGTAATAAACCTTATATACCGATTTAAAGTATAATAAAAGCCGTATCCAGAAATGCATAAATGAGGAAAATCGGCTAAGTTGTGGAAAACTTATGGTTGCTCGGAGATGAGGAAGATATCAATATTTGTTCAAAACGATGATTTTGACCATTTATCACTATTGTGGTCATATTTTCTAAAATATGGGTCAAAATCAAGTGTGGCAAAGTTTTTTTATACTCATTTTAATACCAGAAATCGATTGGGCACAAAAATTCGGATTTTAAAATTTTCACTTTTTTGACATTTTTGCTAGTAGTAAATTTGCAAAATTTGTTAAAAAATGGGTCAAAATTGAAACTGAAAGTATTTTAATTTTTTGACGTAGATTCAAAATATGATAAATACTATTGACAGAAATGCAAAAATTTTGAAAATCGGTTGATTTTTAGCTAAGTTATGGCTTCTCAAAGTTGCAAATGTCTCAATTTTTTAAACCAAAAACACGTTTTTTTTCAATTTATCACTTTCCTGGCCATATTTTTCAAAACATGTAATAAACCTTATATACCGATTTAAAGTATAATAAAAGCCGTATCCAGAAATGCATAAGTGAGGAAAATCGGCTAAGTTGTGGAAAACTTATGGTTGCTCGGAGATGAGGAAGATATCAATATTTGTTCAAAACGATGATTTTGACCATTTATCACTATTGTGGTCATATTTTCTAAAATATGGGTCAAAATCAAGTGTGGTAAAGTTTTTTTATACTCATTTTAATACCAGAAATCGATAATGCACAAAAATTCCGATTTTAAAATTTTCATTTTTTTTGGCATTTTTGGTAGGAGTTAATGTGCAAAAATGGTCACAAAATGGGTCAAATTTTAGAACTGACAATATGAACAATTTTTTGATGTACAATAAAAATATGATCAATACTATTGACAGAAATGCATAAATTTTGAAAATCGGTTGATTTTTAGCTAAGTTATGGCTTCTCAAAGTTGCAAATGTCTCAATTTTTTAAACCAAAAACACGTTTTTTTCAATTTATCACTTTCCTTGCCATATTTTTCAAAACATGTAATAAACCTTATATACCGATTTAAAGTATAATAAAAGCCGTATCCAGAAATGCATAAGTGAGGAAAATCAGCTAAGTTGTGGAAAAGTTATGGTTGCTCGGAGATGAGGAAGATATCAATATTTGTTCAAAACGATGATTTTGACCATTTATCACTATTGTGGTCATATTTTCTAAAATATGGGTCAAAATCAAGTGTGGTAAAGTTTTTTTATACTCATTTTAATACCAGAAATCGATTGGGCACAAAAATTCCGATTTTAAAATTTTCACTTTTTTGACATTTTTGCTAGTAGTAAATTTGCAAAATTTGTCAAAAAATGGGTCAAAAATTGAAACTGAAAGTATTTTAATTTTTGACGTAGATTCTAAATATGATATATACTATTGACAGAAATGCAAAAATTTTGAAAATCGGTTGATTTTTAGCTAAGTTATGGCTTCTGAAAGTTGCAAATGTCTCAATTTTTTAAACCAAAAACACGTTTTTTTTCAATTTATCACTTTCCTGGCCATATTTTTCAAAACATGTAATAAACCTTATATACCGATTTAAAATATAATATAAGCCGTATCCAGAAATGCATAAATGAGGAAAATCGGCTAAGTTGTGGAAAAGTTATTGTTGCTTGGAGATGAGGAAGATATCAATATTTGTTCAAAACGATGATTTTGACCATTTATCACTATTGTGGTCATATTTTCTAAAATATGGGTCAAAATCAAGTGTGGTAAAGTTTTTTATACTCATTTTAATACCAGAAATCGATAATGCACAAAAAATTCCGATTTTAAAATTTTCATTTTTTTAGCATTTTTGGTAGGAGTTAATGTGCAAAAATGGTCAAAAAATGGGTCAAATTTTAGAACTGACAATTTGAACAATTTTTTGATGTACAATAAAAATATGATCAATACTATTGACAGAAATGCATAAATTTTGAAAATCGGTTGATTTTTAGCTAAGTTATGGCTTCTGAAAGTTGCAAATGTCTCAATTTTTTAAACCAAAAACACGTTTTTTTTTCAATTTATCGCTTTCCTGGCCATATTTTTCAAAACATGTAATAAACCTTATATACCGATTTAAAATATAATAAAAGCCGTATCCAGAAATGCATAAATGAGGAAAATCGGCTAAGTTGTGGAAAAGTTATTGTTGCTTGGAGATGAGGAAGATATCAATATTTGTTCAAAACGATGATTTTGACCATTTATCACTATTGTGGTCATATTTTCTAAAATATGGGTCAAAATCAAGTGTGGTAAAGTTTTTTATACTCATTTTAATACCAGAAATCGATAATGCACAAAAATTCCGATTTTAAAATTTTCATTTTTTTGGCATTTTTGGTAGGAGTTAATGTGCAAAAATGGTCAAAAAATGGGTCAAATTTTAGAACTGACAATTTGAACAATTTTTTGATGTACAATAAAAATATGATCAATACTATTGACAGAAATGCATAAATTTTGAAAATCGGTTGATTTTTAGCTAAGTTATGGCTTCTCAAAGTTGCAAATGTCTCAATTTTTTAAACCAAAAACACGTTTTTTTCAATTGATCACTTTCCTTGCCATATTTTTCAAAACATGTAATACACCTTATATACCGATTTAAAGTATAATAAAAGCCGTATCCAGAAATGCATAAGTGAGGAAAATCGGCTAAGTTGTGGAAAACTTATGGTTGCTCGGAGATGAGGAAGATATCAATATTTGTTCAAAACGATGATTTTGACCATTTATCACTATTGTGGTCATATTTTCTAAAATATGGGTCAAAATCAAGTGTGGCAAAGTTTTTTTATACTCATTTTAATACCAGAAATCGATTGGGCACAAAAATTCGGATTTTAAAATTTTCACTTTTTTGACATTTTTGCTAGTAGTAAATTTGCAAAATTTGTTTAAAAATGGGTCAAAAATTGAAACTGAAAGTATTTTAATTTTTTGACGTAGATTCAAAATATGATAAATACTATTGACAGAAATGCAAAAATTTTGAAAATCGGTTCATTTTTAGCTAAGTTATGGCTTCTCAAAGTTGCAAATGTCTCAATTTTTTAAACCAAAAACACGTTTTTTTTCAATTTATC
Source organism: Drosophila quadrilineata (assembly GCA_018150725.1). Classification (NCBI taxonomy): domain Eukaryota; kingdom Metazoa; phylum Arthropoda; class Insecta; order Diptera; family Drosophilidae; genus Drosophila; species Drosophila quadrilineata. The sequence continues at coordinate 27,033 of JAECWN010000032.1, forward strand.
ACTTTCCTGGCCATATTTTTCAAAACATGTAATAAACCTTATATACCGATTTAAAGTATAATAAAAGCCGTATCCAGAAATGCATAAATGAGGAAAATCGGCTAAGTTGTGGAAAAGTTATTGTTGCTCGGAGATGAGGAAGATATCAATATTTGTTCAAAACGATGATTTTGACCATTTATCACTATTGTGGTCATATTTTCTAAAATATGGGTCAAAGTCAAGTGTGGTAAAGTTTTTTTATACTCATTTTAATACCAGAAATCGATTGGGCACAAAAATTCCGATTTTAAAATTTTCACTTTTTTGACATTTTTGCTAGTAGTAAATTTGCAAAATTTGTCAAAAAATGGGTCAAAATTGAAACTGAAAGTATTTTAATTTTTTGACGTAGATTCAAAATATGATAAATACTATTGACAGAAATGCAAAAATTTTGAAAATCGGTTGATTTTTAGCTAAGTTATGGCTTCTCAAAGTTGCAAATGTCTCAATTTTTTAAACCAAAAACACGTTTTTTTCAATTTATCACTTTCCTGGCCATATTTTTCAAAACATGTAATAAACCTTATATACCGATTTAAAATATAATAAAAGCCGTATCCAGAAATGCATAAATGAGGAAAATCGGCTAAGTTGTGGAAAAGTTATTGTTGCTTGGAGATGAGGAAGATATCAATATTTGTTCAAAACGATGATTTTGACCATTTATCACTATTGTGGTCATATTTTCTAAAATATGGGTCAAAATCAAGTGTGGTAAAGTTTTTTTATACTCATTTTAATACCAGAAATCGATAATGCACAAAAAATTCCGATTTTAAAATTTTCATTTTTTTTGGCATTTTTGGTAGGAGTTAATGTGCAAAAATGGTCACAAAATGGGTCAAATTTTAGAACTGACAATTTGAACAATTTTTTGATGTACAATAAAAATATGATCAATACTATTGACAGAAATGCATAAATTTTGAAAATCGGTTGATTTTTAGCTAAGTTATGGCTTCTCAAAGTTGCAAATGTCTCAATTTTTTAAACCAAAAACACGTTTTTTTTCAATTTATCACTTTCCTGGCCATATTTTTCAAAACATGTAATAAACCTTATATACCGATTTAAAATATAATAAAAGCCGTATCCAGAAATGCATAAATGAGGAAAATCGGCTAAGTTGTGGAAAAGTTATTGTTGCTTGGAGATGAGGAAGATATCAATATTTGTTCAAAACGATGATTTTGACCATTTATCACTATTGTGGTCATATTTTCTAAAATATGGGTCAAAATCAAGTGTGGTAAAGTTTTTTTATACTCATTTTAATACCAGAAATCGATTGGGCACAAAAATTCCGATTTTAAAATTTTCACTTTTTTGACATTTTTGCTAGTAGTAAATTTGCAAAATTTGTCAAAAAATGGGTCAAAAATTGAAACTGAAAGTATTTTAATTTTTTGACGTAGATTCTAAATATGATATATACTATTGACAGAAATGCAAAAATTTTGAAAATCGGTTGATTTTTAGCTAAGTTATGGCTTCTCAAAGTTGCAAATGTCTCAATTTTTAAACCAAAAACACGTTTTTTTCAATTTATCACTTTCCTTGCCATATTTTTCAAAACATGTAATAAACCTTATATACCGATTTAAAGTATAATAAAAGCCGTATCCAGAAATGCATAAGTGAGGAAAATCGGCTAAGTTGTGGAAAAGTTATGGTTGCTCGGAGATGAGGAAGATATCAATATTTGTTCAAAACGATGATTTTGACCATTTATCACTATTGTGGTCATATTTTCTAAAATATGGGTCAAAATCAAGTGTGGTAAAGTTTTTTTATACTCATTTTAATACCAGAAATCGATTGGGCACAAAAATTCCGATTTTAAAATTTTCACTTTTTTGACATTTTTGCTAGTAGTAAATTTGCAAAATTTGTCAAAAAATGGGTCAAAAATTGAAACTGAAAGTATTTTAATTTTTTGACGTAGATTCTAAATATGATATATACTATTGACAGAAATGCAAAAATTTTGAAAATCGGTTGATTTTTAGCTAAGTTATGGCTTCTGAAAGTTGCAAATGTCTCAATTTTTTAAACCAAAAACACGTTTTTTTTCAATTTATCACTTTCCTGGCCATATTTTTCAAAACATGTAATAAACCTTATATACCGATTTAAAATATAATAAAAGCCGTATCCAGAAATGCATAAATGAGGAAAATCGGCTAAGTTGTGGAAAAGTTATTGTTGCTTGGAGATGAGGAAGATATCAATATTTGTTCAAAACGATGATTTTGACCATTTATCACTATTGTGGTCATATTTTCTAAAATATGGGTCAAAATCAAGTGTGGTAAAGTTTTTTTATACTCATTTTAATACCAGAAATCGATAATGCACAAAAAATTCCGATTTTAAAATTTTCATTTTTTTGGCATTTTTGGTAGGAGTTAATGTGCAAAAATGGTCACAAAATGGGTCAAATTTTAGAACTGACAATTTGAACAATTTTTTGATGTACAATAAAAATATGATCAATACTATTGACAGAAATGCATAAATTTTGAAAATCGGTTGATTTTTAGCTAAGTTATGGCTTCTCAAAGTTGCAAATGTCTCAATTTTTTAAACCAAAAACACGTTTTTTTTCAATTTATCACTTTCCTGGCCATATTTTTCAAAACATGTAATAAACCTTATATACCGATTTAAAGTATAATAAAAGCCGTATCCAGAAATGCATAAATGAGGAAAATCGGCTAAGTTGTGGAAAAGTTATTGTTGCTCGGAGATGAGGAAGATATCAATATTTGTTCAAAACGATGATTTTGACCATTTATCACTATTGTGGTCATATTTTCTAAAATATGGGTCAAAATCAAGTGTGGTAAAGTTTTTTTATACTCATTTTAATACCAGAAATCGATTGGGCACAAAAATTCCGATTTTAAAATTTTCACTTTTTTGACATTTTTGCTAGTAGTAAATTTGCAAAATTTGTCAAAAAATGGGTCAAAAATTGAAACTGAAAGTATTTTAATTTTTTGACGTAGATTCTAAATATGATATATACTATTGACAGAAATGCAAAAATTTTGAAAATCGGTTGATTTTTAGCTAAGTTATGGCTTCTGAAAGTTGCAAATGTCTCAATTTTTTAAACCAAAAACACGTTTTTTTTCAATTTATCACTTTCCTGGCCATATTTTTCAAAACATGTAATAAACCTTATATACCGATTTAAAATATAATAAAAGCCGTATCCAGAAATGCATAAATGAGGAAAATCGGCTAAGTTGTGGAAAAGTTATTGTTGCTTGGAGATGAGGAAGATATCAATATTTGTTCAAAACGATGATTTTGACCATTTATCACTATTGTGGTCATATTTTCTAAAATATGGGTCAAAATCAAGTGTGGTAAAGTTTTTTTATACTCATTTTAATACCAGAAATCGATAATGCACAAAAATTCCGATTTTAAAATTTTCATTTTTTGGCATTTTTGGTAGGAGTTAATGTGCAAAAATGGTCACAAAATGGGTCAAATTTTAGAACTGACAATTTGAACAATTTTTTGATGTACAATAAAAATATGATCAATACTATTGACAGAAATGCATAAATTTTGAAAATCGGTTGATTTTTAGCTAAGTTATGGCTTCTCAAAGTTGCAAATGTCTCAATTTTTTAAACCAAAAACACGTTTTTTTTCAATTTATCACTTTCCTGGCCATATTTTTTCAATACATGTAATAAACCTTATATACCGATTTAAAATATAATAAAAGCCGTATCCAGAAATGCATAAATGAGGAAAATCGGCTAAGTTGTGGAAAAGTTATTGTTGCTTGGAGATGAGGAAGATATCAATATTTGTTCAAAACGATGATTTTGACCATTTATCACTATTGTGGTCATATTTTCTAAAATATGGGTCAAAATCAAGTGTGGTAAAGTTTTTTTATACTCATTTTAATACCAGAAATCGATAATGCACAAAAAATTCCGATTTTAAAATTTTCATTTTTTTGGCATTTTTGGTAGGAAATGATATGGTCACAAAATGGGTCAAATTTTAGAACTGACAATTTGAACAATTTTTTGATGTACAATAAAAATATGATCAATACTATTGACAGAAATGCATAAATTTTGAAAATCGGTTGATTTTTAGCTAAGTTATGGCTTCTCAAAGTTGCAAATGTCTCAATTTTTTAAACCAAAAACACGTTTTTTTTCAATTTATCACTTTCCTGGCCATATTTTTCAAAACATGTAATAAACCTTATATACCGATTTAAAATATAATAAAAGCCGTATCCAGAAATGCATAAATGAGGAAAATCGGCTAAGTTGTGGAAAAGTTATTGTTGCTTGGAGATGAGGAAGATATCAATATTTGTTCAAAACGATGATTTTGACCATTTATCACTATTGTGGTCATATTTTCTAAAATATGGGTCAAAATCAAGTGTGGTAAAGTTTTTTTATACTCATTTTAATACCAGAAATCGATAATGCACAAAAAATTCCGATTTTAAAATTTTCATTTTTTGGCATTTTTGGTAGGAGTTAATGTGCAAAAATGGTCAAAAAATGGGTCAAATTTTAGAACTGACAATTTGAACAATTTTTTGATGTACAATAAAAATATGATCAATACTATTGACAGAAATGCATAAATTTTGAAAATCGGTTGATTTTTAGCTAAGTTATGGCTTCTCAAAGTTGCAAATGTCTCAATTTTTTAAACCAAAAACACGTTTTTTCAATTGATCACTTTCCTTGCCATATTTTTCAAAACATGTAATACACCTTATATACCGATTTAAAGTATAATAAAAGCCGTATCCAGAAATGCATAAGTGAGGAAAATCGGCTAAGTTGTGGAAAACTTATGGTTGCTCGGAGATGAGGAAGATATCAATATTTGTTCAAAACGATGATTTTGACCATTTATCACTATTGTGGTCATATTTTCTAAAATATGGGTCAAAATCAAGTGTGGTAAAGTTTTTTTATACTCATTTTAATACCAGAAATCGATTGGGCACAAAAATTCCGATTTTAAAATTTTCACTTTTTTGACATTTTTGCTAGTAGTAAATTTGCAAAATTTGTCAAAAAATGGGTCAAAAATTGAAACTGAAAGTATTTTAATTTTTTGACGTAGATTCAAAATATGATAAATACTATTGACAGAAATGCAAAAAATTTGAAAATCGGTTGATTTTTAGCTAAGTTATGGCTTCTCAAAGTTGCAAATGTCTCAATTTTTTAAACCAAAAACACGTTTTTTTTCAATTTATCACTTTCCTGGCCATATTTTTCAAAACATGTAATAAACCTTATATACCGATTTAAAGTATAATAAAAGCCGTATCCAGAAATGCATAAATGAGGAAAATCGGCTAAGTAGTGGAAAAGTTATTGTTGCTCGGAGATGAGGAAGATATCAATATTTGTTCAAAACGATGATTTTGACCATTTATCACTATTGTGGTCATATTTTCTAAAATATGGGTCAAAATCAAGTGTGGTAAAGTTTTTTTATACTCATTTTAATACCAGAAATCGATTGGGCACAAAAATTCCGATTTTAAAATTTTCACTTTTTTGACATTTTTGCTAGTAGTAAATTTGCAAAATTTGTCAAAAAATGGGTCAAAAATTTAAACTGAAAGTATTTTTATTTTTTGACGTAGATTCAAAATATGATAAATACCATTGACAGAAATGCAAAAATTTTGAAAATCGGTTGATTTTTAGCTAAGTTATGGCTTCTCAAAGTTGCAAATGTCTCAATTTTTTAAACCAAAAACACGTTTTTTTCAATTTATCACTTTCCTGGCCATATTTTTCAAAACATGTAATAAACCTTATATACCGATTTAAAATATAATAAAAGCCGTATCCAGAAATGCATAAATGAGGAAAATCGGCTAAGTTGTGGAAAAGTTATGGTTGCTCGGAGATGAGGAAGATATCAATATTTGTTCAAAACGATGATTTTGACCATTTATCACTATTGTGGTCATATTTTCTAAAATATGGGTCAAAATCAAGTGTGGTAAAGTTTTTTATACTCATTTTAATAGCAGAAATCGATTGGGCACAAAAATTCCGATTTTAAAATTTTCACTTTTTTGACATTTTTGCTAGTAGTAAATTTGCAAAATTTGTCAAAAAATGGGTCAAAAATTGAAACTGAAAGTATTTTAATTTTTTGACGTAGATTCTAAATATGATATATACTATTGACAGAAATGCAAATATTTTGAAAATCGGTTGATTTTTAGCTAAGTTATGGCTTCTCAAAGTTGCAAATGTCTCAATTTTTTAAACCAAAAACACGTTTTTTTTTTCAATTTATCACTTTCCTGGCCATATTTTTCAAAACATGTAATAAACCTTATATACCGATTTAAAATATAATAAAAGCCGTATCCAGAAATGCATAAATGAGGAAAATCGGCTAAGTTGTGGAAAAGTTATTGTTGCTTGGAGATGAGGAAGATATCAATATTTGTTCAAAACGATGATTTTGACCATTTATCACTATTGTGGTCATATTTTCTAAAATATGGGTCAAAATCAAGTGTGGTAAAGTTTTTTTATACTCATTTTAATACCAGAAATCGATAATGCACAAAAATTCCGATTTTAAAATTTTCATTTTTTTTGGCATTTTTGGTAGGAGTTAATGTGCAAAAATGGTCAAAAAATGGGTCAAATTTTAGAACTGACAATTTGAACAATTTTTTGATGTACAATAAAAATATGATCAATACTATTGACAGAAATGCATAAATTTTGAAAATCGGTTGATTTTTAGCTAAGTTATGGCTTCTCAAAGTTGCAAATGTCTCAATTTTTTAAACCAAAAACACGTTTTTTTCAATTGATCACTTTCCTTGCCATATTTTTCAAAACATGTAATACACCTTATATACCGATTTAAAGTATAATAAAAGCCGTATCCAGAAATGCATAAGTGAGGAAAATCGGCTAAGTTGTGGAAAACTTATGGTTGCTCGGAGATGAGGAAGATATCAATATTTGTTCAAAACGATGATTTTGACCATTTATCACTATTGTGGTCATATTTTCTAAAATATGGGTCAAAATCAAGTGTGGCAAAGTTTTTTTATACTCATTTTAATACCAGAAATCGATTGGGCACAAAAATTCCGATTTTAAAATTTTCACTTTTTTGACATTTTTGCTAGTAGTAAATTTGCAAAATTTGTCAAAAAATGGGTCAAAAATTGAAACTGAAAGTATTTTAATTTTTTGACGTAGATTCAAAATATGATAAATACTATTGACAGAAATGCAAAAATTTTGAAAATCGGTTGATTTTTAGCTAAGTTATGGCTTCTCAAAGTTGCAAATGTCTCAATTTTTTAAACCAAAAACACGTTTTTTTTCAATTTATCACTTTCCTGGCCATATTTTTCAAAACATGTAATAAACCTTATATACCGATTTAAAGTATAATAAAAGCCGTATCCAGAAATGCATAAATGAGGAAAATCGGCTAAGTTGTGGAAAAGTTATTGTTGCTCGGAGATGAGGAAGATATCAATATTTGTTCAAAACGATGATTTTGACCATTTATCACTATTGTGGTCATATTTTCTAAAATATGGGTCAAAGTCAAGTGTGGTAAAGTTTTTTTATACTCATTTTAATACCAGAAATCGATTGGGCACAAAAATTCCGATTTTAAAATTTTCACTTTTTTGACATTTTTGCTGGTAGTAAATTTGCAAAACTTGTCAAAAAATGGGTCAAAAATTGAAACTGAAAGTATTTTAATTTTTTGACGTAGATTCAAAATATGATAAATACTATTGACAGAAATGCAAAAATTTTGAAAATCGGTTGATTTTTAGCTAAGTTATGGCTTCTCAAAGTTGCAAATGTCTCAATTTTTTAAACCAAAAACACGTTTTTTTTCAATTGATCACTTTCCTGGCCATATTTTTCAAAACATGTAATAAACCTTATATACCGATTTAAAGTATAATAAAAGCCGTATCCAGAAATGCATAAGTGAGGAAAATCGGCTAAGTTGTGGAAAACTTATGGTTGCTCGGAGATGAGGAAGATATCAATATTTGTTCAAAACGATGATTTTGACCATTTATCACTATTGTGGTCATATTTTCTAAAATATGGGTCAAAATCAAGTGTGGTAAAGTTTTTTTATACTCATCTTAATACCAGAAATCGATTGGGCACAAAAATTCCGATTTTAAAATTTTCACCTTTTTGACATTTTTGCTAGTAGTAAATTTGCAAAATTTGTCAAAAAATGGGTCAAAAATTGAAACTGAAAGTATTTTAATTTTTTGACGTAGATTCAAAATATGATAAATACTATTGACAGAAATGCAAAAATTTTGAAAATCGGTTGATTTTTAGCTAAGTTATGGCTTCTCAAAGTTGCAAATGTCTCAATTTTTTAAACCAAAAACACGTTTTTTTTTCAATTTATCACTTTCCTGGCCATATTTTTCAAAACATGTAATAAACCTTATATACCGATTTAAAATATAATAAAAGCCGTATCCAGAAATGCATAAATGAGGAAAATCGGCTAAGTTGTTGATAAGTTATGGTTTCTCAAAGATGGGGAAGATATCAATTTTTGTTCGAAACGATGATTTTGTCCATTTATAAATATTGTGGCCATATTTTCTAAAATATGGGTCAAAATCAAGTGTGGTAAAGTCTTTTTATACTCATTTTAATACCAGAAATCGATAAGGCACAAGAAATTCCGATTTTAAAATTTTCACTTTTTTGGCATTTTTGGTAGGAGTTAATGTGCAAAAATTGTCAAAAAATGAGTCAAATTTTAAAACTGACAATATGAACAATTTTTTGATGTACAATAAAAATATGATCAATACTATTGACAGAAATGCAAATATTTTGAAAATCGGCTGATTTTTAGCTAAGTTATGGCTTCTCAAAGTTGCAATTTTTTAAACAAAATAACACGTTTTTTCAATTTTTCACTTTCCTTGCCATATTTTTCAAAACATTTAATAAACCTTATATACCGATTTAAAGTATAATAAATGCCGTATCCAGAAATGCATAAATGAGGAAAATGGGCTAAGTTGTGGAAAAGTTATGGTTGCTCGGAGATGAGGAAGATATCAATATTTGTTCAAAACGATGATTTTGACCATTTATCACTATTGTGGTCATATTTTCTAAAATATGGGTCAAAATCAAGTGTGGTAAAGTTTTTTTATACTCATCTTAATACCAGAAATCGATTGGGCACAAAAATTCCGATTTTAAAATTTTCACTTTTTTGACATTTTTGCTAGTAGTAAATTTGCAAAATTTGTCAAAAAATGGGTCAAAAATTGAAACTGAAAGTATTTTAATTTTTTGACGTAGATTCAAAATATGATAAATACTATTGACAGAAATGCAAAAATTTTGAAAATCGGTTGATTTTTAGCTAAGTTATGGCTTCTCAAAGTTGCAAATGTCTCAATTTTTTAAACCAAAAACACGTTTTTTTCAATTGATCACTTTCCTGGCCATATTTTTCAAAACATGTAATAAACCTTATATACCGATTTAAAGTATAATAAAAGCCGTATCCAGAAATGCATAAGTGAGGAAAATCGGCTAAGTTGTGGAAAACTTATGGTTGCTCGGAGATGAGGAAGATATCAATATTTGTTCAAAACGATGATTTTGACCATTTATCACTATTGTGGTCATATTTTCTAAAATATGGGTCAAAATCAAGTGTGGTAAAGTTTTTTTATACTCATCTTAATACCAGAAATCGATTGGGCACAAAAATTCCGATTTTAAAATTTTCACTTTTTTGACATTTTTGCTAGTAGTAAATTTGCAAAATTTGTCAAAAAATGGGTCAAAATTGAAACTGAAAGTATTTTAATTTTTTTGACGTAGATTCAAAATATGATAAATACTATTGACAGAAATGCAAAAATTTTGAAAATCGGTTTATTTTTAGCTAAGTTATGGCTTCTCAAAGTTGCAAATGTCTCAATTTTTTAAACCAAAAACAACTTTTTTTTTTCAATTTATCACTTTCCTGGCCATATTTTTCAAAACATGTAATAAACCTTATATACCGATTTAAAATATAATAAAAGCCGTATCCAGAAATGCATAAATGAGGAAAATCGGCTAAGTTGTTGATAAGTTATGGTTTCTCAAAGATGGGGAAGATATCAATTTTTGTTCGAAACGATGATTTTGTCCATTTATAAATATTGTGGCCATATTTTCTAAAATATGGGTCAAAATCAAGTGTGGTAAAGTCTTTTTATACTCATTCTAATACCAGAAATCGATAAGGCACAAGAAATTCCGATTTTAAAATTTTCACTTTTTTGGCATTTTTGGTAGGAGTTAATGTGCAAAAATTGTCAAAAAATGAGTCAAATTTTAAAACTGACAATATGAACAATTTTTTGATGTACAATAAAAATATGATCAATACTATTGACACAAATGCAAATATTTTGAAAATCGGCTGATTTTTAGTTAAGTTATGGCTTCTCAAAGTTGCAATTTTTTAAACAAAATAACACGTTTTTTTCAATTTTTCACTTTCCTTGCCATATTTTTCAAAACATTTAATAAACCTTATATACCGATTTAAAGTATAATAAAAGCCGTATCCAGAAATGCATAAATGAGGAAAATCGGCTAAGTTGTGGAAAAGTTATGGTTCTTCGGAGATGAGGAAGATATCAATATTTGTTCAAAACGATGATTTTGACCATTTAACACTATTGTGGTCATATTTTCTAAAATATGGGTCAAAATCAAGTGTGGTAAAGTTTTTTTATACTCATTTTAATACCAGAAATCGATAAGGCACAAAAAATTCCGATTTTAAAATTTTCACTTTTTGGCATTTTTGGTAGGAGTTAAGTTGCAAAAACTGTCAATAAATAAGTCAAATTTTAAAACTGACAATATGAACAATTTTTTGATGTACAATAAAAATATGATCAATACTATTGACAGAAATGCATAAATTTTGAAAATCGGCTGATTTTTAGCTAAGTTATGGCTTCTCAAAGTTGCAAAAGTCTCAATTTTTTAAACAAAATAACACGTTTTTTCAATTTTTCACTTTCCTTGCCATATTTTTTAAAGCATTTAATAAACCTTATATACCGATATAAAGTATAATAAAAGCCGTATCCAGAAATGCATAAATGAGGAAAATCGGCTAAGTTGTGGAAAAGTTATGGTTCCTCGGAGATGAGGAAGATACCAATATTTGTTCAAAACGATGATTTTGACCATTTATCACTATTGTGGTCATATTTTCTAAAATATGGGTCAAAATCAAGTGTGGTAAAGTTTTTTATACTCATTTTAATACCAGAAATCGATTGGGCACAAAAATATCCGATTTTAAAATTTTCACTTTTTTGACACTTTTGCTAGTAGTAAATTTGCAAAATTTGTCAAAAAATGGGTCAAAAATTGAAACTGAAAGTGTTTTATTTTTTTTGACGTAGATTCAAAATATGATAAATACCATTGACAGAAATGCAAAAATTTTGAAAATCGGCTGATTTTTAGCTAAGTTATGGCTTCTCAAAGTTGCAAAAGTCTCAATTTTTTAAACAAAATAACACGTTTTTTCAATTTTTCACTTTCCTTGCCATATTTTTTAAAGCATTTAATAAACCTTATATACCGATATAAAGTATAATAAAAGCCGTATCCAGAAATGCATAAATGAGGAAAATCGGCTAAGTTGTGGAAAAGTTATGGTTCCTCGGAGATGAGGAAGATACCAATATTTGTTCAAAACGATGATTTTGACCATTTATCACTATTGTGGTCATATTTTCTAAAATATGGGTCAAAATCAAGTGTGGTAAAGTTTTTTATACTCATTTTAATACCAGAAATCGATTGGGCACAAAAATATCCGATTTTAAAATTTTCACTTTTTTGACACTTTTGCTAGTAGTAAATTTGCAAAATTTGTCAAAAAATGGGTCAAAAATTAAAACTGAAAGTATTTTAATTTTTTTGACGTAGATTCAAAATTTGATCAATACCATTGACAGAAATGCAAAAATTTTGAAAATCGGTTGATTTTTAGCTAAGTTATGGCTTCTCAAAGTTGCAAAAGTGTCAATTTTTTAAACAAAATAAAACGTTTTTTCAATTTATCACTTTCCTTGCCATATTTTTCAAAGCATTTAATAAACCTTATATACCGATTTAAAGTATAATAAAAGCCGTATCCAGAAATGCATAAATGAGGAAAATCGGCTAAGTTGTGGAAAAGTTATGGTTGCTCGGAGATGAGGAAGATATCAATATTTGTTCAAAACGATGATTTTGACCATTTATCACTATTGTGGTCATATTTTCTAAAATATGGGTCAAAATCAAGTGTGGTAAAGTTTATTTATACTCATTTTAATACCAGAAATCGATTGGGCACAAAAAATTCCGATTTTAAAATTTTCACTTTTTTGACATTTTTGCTAGTAGTAAATTTGCAAAATTTGTCAAAAAATGGGTCAAAAATTAAAACTGAAAGTATTTTAATTTTTTTGACGTAGATTCAAAATATGATAAATTCCATTGACAGAAATGCAAAAATTTTGAAAATCGGTTGATGAGGCTCAATTTTTTAAACCAAATAACACGTTTTTTCAATTTTTCACTTTCCTTGCCATATTTTTCAAAACATTTAATAATCCTTATATACCGATTTAAAGTATAATAAAAGCCGTATCCAGAAATGCATAAATGAGGAAAATCGGCTAAGTTGTGGAAAAGTTATGGTTCTTCAGAGATGAGGAAGATATCAATATGTTTTCAAAACGATGATTTTGACCATTTATAACTATTGTGGCCATATTTTCTAAAATATGGGTCAAAATCAAGTGTGGTAAAGTTTTTTTATACTCATTTTAATACCAGAAATCGATAAGGCACAAAAAATTCCGATTTTAAAATTTTCACTTTTTTGGCATTTTTGGTAGGAGTTAATTTGCAAAAACTGTCAATAAATAAGTCAAATTTTAAAACTGACAATATGAACAACTTTTTGATGTACAATAAAAATATGATCAATACTATTGACAGAAATGCATAAATTTTGAAAATCGGCTGATTTTTAGCTAAGTTATGGCTTCTCAAAGTTGCAAGCGTCTCAATTTTTTAAACCAAATAACACGTTTTTTCATTTTTTCACTTTCCTTGCCATATTTTTCAAAACATTTAATAAACCTTATATACCGATTTAAAGTATAATAAAAGCCGTATCCAGAAATGCATAAATGAGGAAAATCGGCTAAGTTGTGGAAAAGTTATGGTTCTTCAGAGATGAGGAAGATATCAATATGTTTTCAAAACGATGATTTTGACCATTTATAACTATTGTGGTCATATTTTCTAAAATATGGGTCAAAATCAAGTGTGGTAAAGTTTTTTTATACTCATTTTAATACCAGAAATCGATTGGGCACAAAAAATTCCGATTTCAAAATTTTCACTTTTTTGACATTTTTGCTAGTAGTAAATTTGCAAAATTTGTCAAAAAATGGGTCAAAAATTAAAACTGAAAGTATTTTAATTTTTTTGACGTAGATTTAAAATATGATAAATACCATTGACAGAAATGCAAAAATTTTGAAAATCGGTTGATTTTTAGCTAAGTTATGGCTTCTCAAAGTTGCAAATGTCTCAATTTTTTAAACCAAAAACACGTTTTTTTCAATTTTTCACTTTCCTTTCCATATTTTTCAAAACATTTAATAAACCTTATATACCGATTTAAAGTATAATAAAAGCCGTATCCAGAAATGCATAAATGAGGAAAATCGGCTAAGTTGTGGAAAAGTTATGGTTGCTCGGAGATGAGGAAGATATCAATATTTGTTCAAAACGATGATTTTGACCATTTATCACTATTGTGGTCATATTTTCTAAAATATGGGTCAAAATCAAGTGTGGTAAAGTTTTTTTATACTCATTTTAATACCAGAAATCGATTGGGCACAAAAAATTCCGATTTTAAAATTTTCACTTTTTTGACATTTTTGCTAGTAGTAAATTTGCAAAATTTGTTAAAAAATGGGCCAAAATTTAAAACTGACAGTATGAACAATTTTTGATGTACATTTAAAGTATGATCAATACTATTGACAGAAATGCATAAATTTTGAAAATCGGCTGATTTTTAGCTAAGTTATGGCTTCTCAAAGTTGCAAGCGTCTCAAGTTTTTAAACCAAAAACACGTTTTTTTCAATTTATTACTTTCCTTGCCATATTTTTCAAAACATGTAATAAACCTTATATACCGATTTAAAATATAATAAAAGCCGTATCCAGAAATGCATAAATGAGGAAAATCGGCTAAGTTGTGGAAAAGTTATTGTTGCTTGGAGATGAGGAAGATATCAATATTTGTTCAAAACGATGATTTTGACCATTTATCACTATTGTGGTCATATTTTCTAAAATATGGGTCAAAATCAAGTGTGGTAAAGTTTTTTTATACTCATTTTAATACCAGAAATCGATAATGCACAAAAAATTCCGATTTTCAAATTTTCACTTTTTTGACATTTTTGCTAGTAGTAAATTTGCAAAAATGGTCACAAAATGGGTCAAATTTTAGAACTGACAATTTGAACAATTTTTTGATGTACAATAAAAATATGATCAATACTATTGACAGAAATGCATAAATTTTGAAAATCGGTTGATTTTTAGCTAAGTTATGGCTTCTCAAAGTTGCAAATGTCTCAATTTTTTAAACCAAAAACACGTTTTTTTCAATTGATCACTTTCCTTGCCATATTTTTCAAAACATGTAATAAACCTTATATACCGATTTAAAATATAATAAAAGCCGTATCCAGAAATGCATAAATGAGGAAAATCGGCTAAGTTGTTGATAAGTTATGGTTTCTCAAAGATGGGGAAGATATCAATTTTTGTTCAAAACGATGATTTTGTCCATTTATAAATATTGTGGCCATATTTTCTAAAATATGGGTCTAAATCAAGTGTGGTAAAGTTTTTTTATACTCATTTTAATACCAGAAATCGATTGGGCACAAAAATTCCGATTTTAAAATTTTCACTTTTTTGACATTTTTGCTAGTAGTAAATTTGCAAAATTTGTCAAAAAATGGGTCAAAAATTGAAACTGAAAGTATTTTAATTTTTTGACGTAGATTCAAAATATGATAAATACTATTGGCAGAAATGCATAAATTTTGAAAATCGGTTGATTTTTAGCTAAGTTATGGCTTCTCAAAGTTGCAAATGTCTCAATTTTTTAAACCAAAAACACGTTTTTTTCAAGTTATCACTTTCCTTGCCATATTTTTCAAAACATGTAATAAACCTTATATACCGATTTAAAGTATAATAAAAGCCGTATCCAGAAATGCATAAGTGAGGAAAATCGGCTAAGTTGTGGAAAAGTTATGGTTGCTCGGAGATGAGGAAGATATCAATATTTGTTCAAAACGATGATTTTGACCATTTATCACTATTGTGGTCATATTTTCTAAAATATGGGTCAAAATCAAGTGTGGTAAAGTTTTTTATACTCATTTTAATACCAGAAATCGATTGGGCACAAAAATTCCGATTTTAAAATTTTCACTTTTTTGACATTTTTGCTAGTAGTAAATTTGCAAAATTTGTCAAAAAATGGGTCAAAAATTGAAACTGAAAGTATTTTAATTTTTTGACGTAGATTCTAAATATGATATATACTATTGACAGAAATGCAAAAATTTTGAAAATCGGATGATTTTTAGCTAAGTTATGGCTTCTCAAAGTTGCAAATGTCTCACTTTTTTAAACCAAAAACACGTTTTTTTCAATTTATCACTTTCCTGGCCATATTTTTCAAAACATGTAATAAACCTTATATACCGATTTAAAATATAATAAAAGCCGTATCCAGAAATGCATAAATGAGGAAAATCGGCTAAGTTGTGGAAAAGTTATTGTTGCTTGGAGATGAGGAAGATATCAATATTTGTTCAAAACGATGATTTTGACCATTTATCACTATTGTGGTCATATTTTCTAAAATATGGGTCAAAATCAAGTGTGGTAAAGTTTTTTATACTCATTTTAATACCAGAAATCGATAATGCACAAAAATTCCGATTTTAAAATTTTCATTTTTTTGGCATTTTTGGTAGGAGTTAATGTGCAAAAATGGTCAAAAAATGGGTCAAATTTTAGAACTGACAATTTGAACAATTTTTTGATGTACAATAAAAATATGATCAATACTATTGACAGAAATGCATAAATTTTGAAAATCGGTTGATTTTTAGCTAAGTTATGGCTTCTCAAAGTTGCAAATGTCTCAATTTTTTAAACCAAAAACACGTTTTTTTCAATTGATCACTTTCCTTGCCATATTTTTCAAAACATGTAATACACCTTATATACCGATTTAAAGTATAATAAAAGCCGTATCCAGAAATGCATAAGTGAGGAAAATCGGCTAAGTTGTGGAAAACTTATGGTTGCTCGGAGATGAGGAAGATATCAATATTTGTTCAAAACGATGATTTTGACCATTTATCACTATTGTGGTCATATTTTCTAAAATATGGGTCAAAATCAAGTGTGGCAAAGTTTTTTTATACTCATTTTAATACCAGAAATCGATTGGGCACAAAAATTCCGATTTTAAAATTTTCACTTTTTGACATTTTTGCTAGTAGTAAATTTGCAAAATTTGTTTAAAAATGGGTCAAAAATTGAAACTGAAAGTATTTTAATTTTTTGACGTAGATTCAAAATATGATAAATACTATTGACAGAAATGCAAAAATTTTGAAAATCGGTTGATTTTTAGCTAAGTTATGGCTTCTCAAAGTTGCAAATGTCTCAATTTTTTAAACCAAAAACACGTTTTTTCAATTTATCACTTTCCTGGCCATATTTTTCAAAACATGTAATAAACCTTATATACCGATTTAAAGTATAATAAAAGCCGTATCCAGAAATGCATAAATGAGGAAAATCGGCTAAGTTGTGGAAAAGTTATTGTTGCTCGGAGATGAGGAAGATATCAATATTTGTTCAAAACGATGATTTTGACCATTTATCACTATTGTGGTCATATTTTCTAAAATATGGGTCAAAGTCAAGTGTGGAAAATTTTTTTTATACTCATTTTAATACCAGAAATCGATTGGGCACAAAAATTCCGATTTTAAAATTTTCACTTTTTTGACATTTTTGCTAGTAGTAAATTTGCAAAATTTGTTAAAAAATGGGCCAAAATTTAAAACTGACAGTATGAACAATTTTTGATGTACATTTAAAGTATGATCAATACTATTGACAGAAATGCATAAATTTTGAAAATCGGCTGATTTTTAGCTAAGTTATGGCTTCTCAAAGTTGCAAGCGTCTCAAGTTTTTAAACCAAAAACACGTTTTTTTCAATTTATTACTTTCCTTGCCATATTTTTCAAAACATGTAATAAACCTTATATACCGATTTAAAATATAATAAAAGCCGTATCCAGAAATGCATAAATGAGGAAAATCGGCTAAGTTGTGGAAAAGTTATTGTTGCTTGGAGATGAGGAAGATATCAATATTTGTTCAAAACGATGATTTTGACCATTTATCACTATTGTGGTCATATTTTCTAAAATATGGGTCAAAATCAAGTGTGGTAAAGTTTTTTTATACTCATTTTAATACCAGAAATCGATAATGCACAAAAATTCCGATTTTCAAATTTTCACTTTTTTGACATTTTTGCTAGTAGTAAATTTGCAAAAATGGTCACAAAATGGGTCAAATTTTAGAACTGACAATTTGAACAATTTTTTGATGTACAATAAAAATATGATCAATACTATTGACAGAAATGCATAAATTTTGAAAATCGGTTGATTTTTAGCTAAGTTATGGCTTCTCAAAGTTGCAAATGTCTCAATTTTTTAAACCAAAAACACGTTTTTTTCAATTGATCACTTTCCTTGCCATATTTTTCAAAACATGTAATAAACCTTATATACCGATTTAAAATATAATAAAAGCCGTATCCAGAAATGCATAAATGAGGAAAATCGGCTAAGTTGTTGATAAGTTATGGTTTCTCAAAGATGGGGAAGATATCAATTTTTGTTCAAAACGATGATTTTGTCCATTTATAAATATTGTGGCCATATTTTCTAAAATATGGGTCTAAATCAAGTGTGGTAAAGTTTTTTTATACTCATTTTAATACCAGAAATCGATTGGGCACAAAAATTCCGATTTTAAAATTTTCACTTTTTTGACATTTTTGCTAGTAGTAAATTTGCAAAATTTGTCAAAAAATGGGTCAAAAATTGAAACTGAAAGTATTTTAATTTTTTGACGTAGATTCAAAATATGATAAATACTATTGGCAGAAATGCATAAATTTTGAAAATCGGTTGATTTTTAGCTAAGTTATGGCTTCTCAAAGTTGCAAATGTCTCAATTTTTTAAACCAAAAACACGTTTTTTTCAAGTTATCACTTTCCTTGCCATATTTTTCAAAACATGTAATAAACCTTATATACCGATTTAAAGTATAATAAAAGCCGTATCCAGAAATGCATAAGTGAGGAAAATCGGCTAAGTTGTGGAAAAGTTATGGTTGCTCGGAGATGAGGAAGATATCAATATTTGTTCAAAACGATGATTTTGACCATTTATCACTATTGTGGTCATATTTTCTAAAATATGGGTCAAAATCAAGTGTGGTAAAGTTTTTTTATACTCATTTTAATACCAGAAATCGATTGGGCACAAAAATTCCGATTTTAAAATTTTCACTTTTTTGACATTTTTGCTAGTAGTAAATTTGCAAAATTTGTCAAAAAATGGGTCAAAAATTGAAACTGAAAGTATTTTAATTTTTTGACGTAGATTCTAAATATGATATATACTATTGACAGAAATGCAAAAATTTTGAAAATCGGATGATTTTTAGCTAAGTTATGGCTTCTGAAAGTTGCAAATGTCTCAATTTTTTAAACCAAAAACACGTTTTTTTTCAATTTATCACTTTCCTGGCCATATTTTTCAAAACATGTAATAAACCTTATATACCGATTTAAAATATAATAAAAGCCGTATCCAGAAATGCATAAATGAGGAAAATCGGCTAAGTTGTGGAAAAGTTATTGTTGCTTGAGATGAGGAAGATATCAATATTTGTTCAAAACGATGATTTTGACCATTTATCACTATTGTGGTCATATTTTCTAAAATATGGGTCAAAATCAAGTGTGGTAAAGTTTTTTATACTCATTTTAATACCAGAAATCGATAATGCACAAAAAATTCCGATTTTAAAATTTTCATTTTTTTGGCATTTTTGGTAGGAGTTAATGTGCAAAAATGGTCAAAAAATGGGTCAAATTTTAGAACTGACAATTTGAACAATTTTTTGATGTACAATAAAAATATGATCAATACTATTGACAGAAATGCATAAATTTTGAAAATCGGTTGATTTTTAGCTAAGTTATGGCTTCTCAAAGTTGCAAATGTCTCAATTTTTTAAACCAAAAACACGTTTTTTTCAATTGATCACTTTCCTTGCCATATTTTTCAAAACATGTAATACACCTTATATACCGATTTAAAGTATAATAAAAGCCGTATCCAGAAATGCATAAGTGAGGAAAATCGGCTAAGTTGTGGAAAACTTATGGTTGCTCGGAGATGAGGAAGATATCAATATTTGTTCAAAACGATGATTTTGACCATTTATCACTATTGTGGTCATATTTTCTAAAATATGGGTCAAAATCAAGTGTGGCAAAGTTTTTTTATACTCATTTTAATACCAGAAATCGATTGGGCACAAAAATTCCGATTTTAAAATTTTCACTTTTTTGACATTTTTGCTAGTAGTAAATTTGCAAAATTTGTTTAAAAATGGGTCAAAAATTGAAACTGAAAGTATTTTAATTTTTTGACGTAGATTCAAAATATGATAAATACTATTGACAGAAATGCAAAAATTTTGAAAATCGGTTGATTTTTAGCTAAGTTATGGCTTCTCAAAGTTGCAAATGTCTCAATTTTTTAAACCAAAAACACGTTTTTTCAATTTATCACTTTCCTGGCCATATTTTTCAAAACATGTAATAAACCTTATATACCGATTTAAAGTATAATAAAAGCCGTATCCAGAAATGCATAAATGAGGAAAATCGGCTAAGTTGTGGAAAAGTTATTGTTGCTCGGAGATGAGGAAGATATCAATATTTGTTCAAAACGATGATTTTGACCATTTATCACTATTGTGGTCATATTTTCTAAAATATGGGTCAAAATCAAGTGTGGTAAAGTTTTTTTATACTCATTTTAATACCAGAAATCGATAATGCACAAAAAATTCCGATTTTAAATTTTTAATTTTTTTGGCATTTTTGGTAGGAGTTAATGTGCAAAAATGGTCAAAAAATGGGTCAAATTTTAGAACTGACAATTTGAACAATTTTTTGATGTACAATAAAAATATGATCAATACTATTGACAGAAATGCATTAATTTTGAAAATCGGTTGATTTTTAGCTAAGTTATGGCTTCTCAAAGTTGCAAATGTCTCAATTTTTTAAACCAAAAACACGTTTTTTTTCAATTTATCACTTTCCTGGCCATATTTTTCAAAACATGTAATAAACCTTATATACCGATTTAAAGTATAATAAAAGCCGTATCCAGAAATGCATAAGTGAGGAAAATCGGCTAAGTTGTGGAAAACTTATGGTTGCTCGGAGATGAGGAAGATATCAATATTTGTTCAAAACGATGATTTTGACCATTTATCACTATTGTGGTCATATTTTCTAAAATATGGGTCAAAATCAAGTGTGGTAAAGTTTTTTTATACTCATTTTAATACCAGAAATCGATAATGCACAAAAAAATTCCGATTTTAAATTTTTAATTTTTTTGGCATTTTTGGTAGGAGTTAATGTGCAAAAATGGTCAAAAAATGGGTCAAATTTTAGAACTGACAATTTGAACAATTTTTTGATGTACAATAAAAATATGATCAATACTATTGACAGAAATGCATTAATTTTGAAAATCGGTTGATTTTTAGCTAAGTTATGGCTTCTCAAAGTTGCAAATGTCTCAATTTTTTAAACCAAAAACACGTTTTTTTCAATTTATCACTTTCCTTGCCATATTTTTCAAAACATGTAATAAACCTTATATACCGATTTAAAGTATAATAAAAGCCGTATCCAGAAATGCATAAGTGAGGAAAATCGGCTAAGTTGTGGAAAAGTTATGGTTGCTCGGAGATGAGGAAGATATCAATATTTGTTCAAAACGATGATTTTGACCATTTATCACTATTGTGGTCATATTTTCTAAAATATGGGTCAAAATCAAGTGTGGTAAAGTTTTTTTATACTCATTTTAATAGCAGAAATCGATTGGGCACAAAAATTCCGATTTTAAAATTTTCACTTTTTTGACATTTTTGCTAGTAGTAAATTTGCAAAATTTGTCAAAAATGGGTCAAAAATTGAAACTGAAAGTATTTTAATTTTTTGACGTAGATTCTAAATATGATATATACTATTGACAGAAATGCAAAAATTTTGAAAATCGGTTGATTTTTAGCTAAGTTATGGCTTCTCAAAGTTGCAAATGTCTCAATTTTTTAAACCAAAAACACGTTTTTTTTCAATTTATCACTTTCCTGGCCATATTTTTCAAAACATGTAATAAACCTTATATACCGATTTAAAATATAATAAAAGCCGTATCCAGAAATGCATAAATGAGGAAAATCGGCTAAGTTGTGGAAAAGTTATTGTTGCTTGGAGATGAGGAAGATAACAATATTTGTTCAAAACGATGATTTTGACCATTTATCACTATTGTGGTCATATTTTCTAAAATATGGGTCAAAATCAAGTGTGGTAAAGTTTTTTTATACTCATTTTAATACCAGAAATCGATAATGCACAAAAATTCCGATTTTAAAATTTTCATTTTTTGGCATTTTTGGTAGGAGTTAATGTGCAAAAATGGTCAAAAAATGGGTCAAATTTTAGAACTGACAATTTGAACAATTTTTTGATGTACAATAAAAATATGATCAATACTATTGACAGAAATGCATAAATTTTGAAAATCGGTTGATTTTTAGCTAAGTTATGGCTTCTCAAAGTTGCAAATGTCTCAATTTTTTAAACCAAAAACACGTTTTTTTCAATTGATCACTTTCCTTGCCATATTTTTCAAAACATGTAATACACCTTATATACCGATTTAAAGTATAATAAAAGCCGTATCCAGAAATGCATAAGTGAGGAAAATCGGCTAAGTTGTGGAAAACTTATGGTTGCTCGGAGATGAGGAAGATATCAATATTTGTTCAAAACGATGATTTTGACCATTTATCACTATTGTGGTCATATTTTCTAAAATATGGGTCAAAATCAAGTGTGGCAAAGTTTTTTTATACTCATTTTAATACCAGAAATCGATTGGGCACAAAAATTCCGATTTTAAATTTTCACTTTTTTGACATTTTTGCTAGTAGTAAATTTGCAAAATTTGTCAAAAAATGGGTCAAAAATTGAAACTGAAAGTATTTTAATTTTTTGACGTAGATTCAAAATATGATAAATACTATTGACAGAAATGCAAAAATTTTGAAAATCGGTTGATTTTTAGCTAAGTTATGGCTTCTCAAAGTTGCAAATGTCTCAATTTTTTAAACCAAAAACACGTTTTTTTTCAATTTATCACTTTCCTGGCCATATTTTTCAAAACATGTAATAAACCTTATATACCGATTTAAAGTATAATAAAAGCCGTATCCAGAAATGCATAAATGAGGAAAATCGGCTAAGTTGTGGAAAAGTTATTGTTGCTCGGAGATGAGGAAGATATCAATATTTGTTCAAAACGATGATTTTGACCATTTATCACTATTGTGGTCATATTTTCTAAAATATGGGTCAAAATCAAGTGTGGTAAAGTTTTTTTTATACTCATTTTAATACCAGAAATCGATTGGGCACAAAAAATTCCGATTTTAAAATTTTCACTTTTTTGACATTTTTGCTAGTAGTAAATTTGCAAAATTTGTCAAAAAATGGGTCAAAAATTGAAACTGAAAGTATTTTAATTTTTGACGTAGATTCAAAATATGATAAATACTATTGACAGAAATGCAAAAATTTTGAAAATCGGTTGATTTTTAGCTAAGTTATGGCTTCTCAAAGTTGCAAATGTCTCAATTTTTTAAACCAAAAACACGTTTTTTTTCAATTTATCACTTTCCTGGCCATATTTTTCAAAACATGTAATAAACCTTATATACCGATTTAAAATATAATAAAAGCCGTATCCAGAAATGCATAAATGAGGAAAATCGGCTAAGTTGTGGAAAAGTTATTGTTGCTTGGAGATGAGGAAGATATCAATATTTGTTCAAAACGATGATTTTGACCATTTATCACTATTGTTGTCATATTTTCTAAAATATGGGTCAAAATCAAGTGTGGTAAAGTTTTTTTATACTCATTTTAATACCAGAAATCGATAATGCCAAAAAATTCCGATTTTAAAATTTTCATTTTTTTGGCATTTTTGGTAGGAGTTAATGTGCAAAAATGGTCACAAAAATGGGTCAAATTTTAGAACTGACAATTTGAACAATTTTTTGATGTACAATAAAAATATGATCAATACTATTGACAGAAATGCATAAATTTTGAAAATCGGTTGATTTTTAGCTAAGTTATGGCTTCTCAAAGTTGCAAATGTCTCAATTTTTTTTAAACCAAATAACACGTTTTTTTCAATTGATCACTTTCCTGGCCATATTTTTCAAAACATGTAATAAACCTTATATACCGATTTTAAAGTATAATAAAAGCCGTATCCAGAAATGCATAAATGAGGAAAATCGGCTAAGTTGTGGAAAACTTATGGTTGCTCGGAGATGAGGAAGATATCAATATTTGTTCAAAACGATGATTTTGACCATTTATCACTATTGTGGTCATATTTTCTAAAATATGGGTCAAAATCAAGTGTGGTAAAGTTTTTTTATACTCATCTTAATACCAGAAATCGATTGGGCACAAAAATTCCGATTTTAAAATTTTCACTTTTTTGACATTTTTGCTAGTAGTAAATTTGCAAAATTTGTCAAAAAATGGGTCAAAAATTGAAACTGAAAGTATTTTAATTTTTTGACGTAGATTCAAAATATAATAAATACTATTGACAGAAATGCAAAAATTTTGAAAATCGGTTGATTTTTAGCTAAGTTATGGCTTCTCAAAGTTGCAAATGTCTCAATTTTTTAAACCAAAAACACGTTTTTTTTTCAATTTATCACTTTCCTGGCCATATTTTTCAAAACATGTAATAAACCTTATATACCGATTTAAAATATAATAAAAGCCGTATCCAGAAATGCATAAATGAGGAAAATCGGCTAAGTTGTGGAAAAGTTATGGTTCTTCGGAGATGAGGAAGATATCAATATTTGTTCAAAACGATGATTTTGACCATTTAACACTATTGTGGTCATATTTTCTAAAATATGGGTCAAAATCAAGTGTGGTAAAGTTTTTTTATACTCATCTTAATACCAGAAATCGATTGGGCACAAAAATTCCGATTTTAAAATTTTCACTTTTTTGACATTTTTGCTAGTAGTAAATTTGCAAAATTTGTCAAAAAATGGGTCAAAAATTGAAACTGAAAGTATTTTAATTTTTTGACGTAGATTCAAAATATAATAAATACCATTGACAGAAATGCAAAAAATTTGAAAATCGGTTGATTTTTAGATAAGTTATGGCTTCTCAAAGTTACAAATGTCTCAATTTTTTAAACCAAAAACACGTTTTTTTCAATTTATCACTTTCCTTGCCATATTTTTCAAAACATGTAATAAACCTTATATACCGATTTAAAGTATAATAAAAGCCGTATCCAGAAATGCATAAATGAGGAAAACCGGCTAAGTTGTAGAAAAGTTATGGTTCCTCGGAGAAGAGGAAGATATCAATATTTGTTCAAAACGATGATTTTGACCATTTATCACAATTGTGGTCATATTTTCTAAAATATGGGTCAAAATCAAGTGTGGTAAAGTTTTTTTATACTCATTTTAATACCAGAAATCGATAATGCACAAAAAATTCCGATTTTAAAATTTTCATTTTTTTTTGGCATTTTTGGTAGGAGTTAATGTGCAAAAATGGTCAAAAAATGGGTCAAATTTTAGAACTGACAATTTGAACAATTTTTTGATGTACAATAAAAATATGATCAATACTATTGACAGAAATGCATAAATTTTGAAAATCGGTTGATTTTAAGCTAAGTTATGGCTTCTCAAAGTTGCAAGAGTCTCAACTTTTTAAACCAAATAACACGTTTTTTCAATTTTTCACTTTCCTTGCCATATTTTTCAAAACATTTAATAAACCTTATATACCGATTTAAAGTATAATAAATGCCGTATCCAGAAATGCATAAATGAGGAAAATGGGCTAAGTTGTGGAAAAGTTATGGTTGCTCGGAGATGAGGAAGATATCAATATTTGTTCAAAACGATGATTTTGACCATTTATCACTATTGTGGTCATATTTTCTAAAATATGGGTCAAAATCAAGTGTGGTAAAGTTTTTTTATACTCATCTTAATACCAGAAATCGATTGGGCACAAAAATTCCGATTTTAAAATTTTCACTTTTTTGACATTTTTGCTAGTAGTAAATTTGCAAAATTTGTCAAAAAATGGGTCAAAAATTGAAACTGAAAGTATTTTAATTTTTTGACGTAGATTCAAAATATGATAAATACTATTGACAGAAATGCAAAAATTTTGAAAATCGGTTGATTTTTAGCTAAGTTATGGCTTCTCAAAGTTGCAAATGTCTCAATTTTTTAAACCAAAAACACGTTTTTTTCAATTGATCACTTTCCTGGCCATATTTTTCAAAACATGTAATAAACCTTATATACCGATTTAAAGTATAATAAAAGCCGTATCCAGAAATGCATGAGTGAGGAAAATCGGCTAAGTTGTGGAAAACTTATGGTTGCTCGGAGATGAGGAAGATATCAATATTTGTTCAAAACGATGATTTTGACCATTTATCACTATTGTGGTCATATTTTCTAAAATATGGGTCAAAATCAAGTGTGGTAAAGTTTTTTTATACTCATCTTAATACCAGAAATCGATTGGGCACAAAAATTCCGATTTTAAAATTTTCACTTTTTTGACATTTTTGCTAGTAGTAAATTTGCAAAATTTGTCAAAAAATGGGTCAAAAATTGAAACTGAAAGTATTTTAATTTTTTGACGTAGATTCAAAATATGATAAATACTATTGACAGAAATGCAAAAATTTTGAAAATCGGTTGATTTTTAGCTAAGTTATGGCTTCTCAAAGTTGCAAATGTCTCAATTTTTTAAACCAAAAACACGTTTTTTTTCAATTTATCACTTTCCTTGCCATATTTTTCAAAACATGTAATAAACCTTATATACCGATTTAAAATATAATAAAAGCCGTATCCAGAAATGCATAAATGAGGAAAATCGGCTAAGTTGTTGATAAGTTATGGTTTCTCAAAGATGGGGAAGATATCAATTTTTGTTCGAAACGATGATTTTGTCCATTTATAAATATTGTGGCCATATTTTCTAAAATATGGGTCAAAATCAAGTGTGGTAAAGTCTTTTTATACTCATTTTAATACCAGAAATCGATAAGGCACAAGAAATTCCGATTTTAAAATTTTCACTTTTTTGGCATTTTTGGTAGGAGTTAATGTGCAAAAATTGTCAAAAAATGAGTCAAATTTTAAAACTGACAATATGAACAATTTTTTGATGTACAATAAAAATATGATCAATACTATTGACAGAAATGCATAAATTTTGAAAATCGGTTGATTTTTAGCTAAGTTATGGCTTCTCAAAGTTGCAAGAGTCTTTTTAAACCAAATAACACGTTTTTTCAATTTTTCACTTTCCTTGCCATATTTTTCAAAACATTTAATAAACCTTATATACCGATTTAAAGTATAATAAAAGCCGTATCCAGAAATGCATAAATGAGGAAAATGGGCTAAGTTGTGGAAAAGTTATGGTTCTTCGGAGATGAGGAAGATATCAATATTTGTTCAAAACGATGATTTTGACCATTTATCACTATTGTGGTCATATTTTCTAAAATATGGGTCAAAATCAAGTGTGGTAAAGTTTTTTATACTCATTTTAATACCAGAAATCGATTGGGCACAAAAATTCCGATTTTAAAATTTTTCACTTTTTTGACATTTTTGCTAGTAGTAAATTTGCAAAATTTGTCAAAAAATGGGTCAAAAATTGAAACTGAAAGTATTTTAATTTTTTTGACGTAGATTCAAAATATGATAAATACTATTGACAGAAATGCAAAAAATTTGAAAATCGGTTGATTTTTAGCTAAGTTATGGCTTCTCAAAGTTGCAAATGTCTCAATTTTTTAAACCAAAAACACGTTTTTTTCAATTGATCACTTTCCTTGCCATATTTTTCAAAACATGTAATAAACCTTATATACCGATTTAAAGTATAATAA
The DNA here is from genome assembly GCA_018150725.1 of Drosophila quadrilineata. NCBI lineage: Eukaryota > Metazoa > Arthropoda > Insecta > Diptera > Drosophilidae > Drosophila > Drosophila quadrilineata. The sequence goes on from JAECWN010000032.1 coordinate 54,708, forward strand.
AAGCCGTATCCAGAAATGCATAAGTGAGGAAAATCGGCTAAGTTGTGGAAAACTTATGGTTCCTCGGAGATGAGGAAGATATCAATATTTGTTCAAAACGATGATTTTGACCATTTATCACTATTGTGGTCATATTTTCTAAAATATGGGTCAAAATCAAGTGTGGTAAAGTTTTTTATACTCATCTTAATACCAGAAATCGATAAGGCACAAAAATTCCGATTTTAAAATTTTCATTTTTTTGGCATTTTTGCTAGGAGTTAATTTGCAAAAATTGTCAAAAAATGGGTCAAATTTTAGAACTGACAGTATTTGAACAATTTTTTGACGTACAATCAAAATATGATAAATACTATTGACAGAAATGCATAAATTTTGAAAATCGGTTGATTTTTAGCTAAGTTATGGCTTCTCAAAGTTGCAAAAGTCTCAATTTTTAAACCAAATAACACGTTTTTTTCAATTTATCACTTTCCTTGCCATATTTTTCAAAACATGTAATAAACCTTATATACCGATTTAAAGTATAATAAAAGCCGTATCCAGAAATGCATAAATGAGGAAAATCGGCTAAGTTGTGGATAAGTTATGGTTTCTCGGAGATGGGGAAGATATCAATATTTGTTCAAAACGATGATTTTGTCCATTTATCACTATTGTGGCCATATTTTCTAAAATATGGGTCAAAATCAAGTGTGGTAAAGTCTTTTTATACTCATTTTAATACCAGAAATCGATTGGGCACAAAAATTCCGATTTTAAAATTTTCACTTTTTTGGCATTTTTGGTAGGAGTAAATTTGCAAAATTTGTCAAAAAATGGGTCAAATTTAAAACTGACAAGTATTTTAATTTTTTGACGTAGATTAAAAATATGATAAATACTATTGACAGAAATGCAAAAATTTTGAAAATCGGTTGATTTTTAGCTAAGTTATGGCTTCTCAAAGTTGCAAATGTCTCAATTTTTAAACCAAATAACACGTTTTTTTTCAATTTATCACTTTCCTGGCCATATTTTTCAAAACATTTAATAAACCTTATATACCGATTTAAAATATAATAAAAGCCGTATCCAGAAATGCATAAATGAGGAAAATCGGCTAAGTTGTGGAAAAGTTATGGTTCTTCGGAGATGAGGAAGATATCAATATTTGTTCAAAACGATGATTTTGACCATTTATCACTATTGTGGTCATATTTTCTAAAATATGGGTCAAAATCAAGTGTGGTAAAGTTTTTTATACTCATTTTAATACCAGAAATCGATTGGGCACAAAAATTCCGATTTTAAAATTTTCACTTTTTTGGCATTTTTGCTGGGAGTGAATTTGCAAAAATTGTCAAAAAATGGGTGAAATTTTAGAACTGACAATTTGTTTAATTTTTTTGATGTAGATACAAAATATAATAAATACTATTGACAGAAATGCATAAATTTTGAAAATCGGTTGATTTTTAGCTAAGTTATGGCTTCTCAAAGTTGCAAAAGTCTCAATTTTTTAAACCAAATAACAGGTTTTTTCAATTTTTCACTTTTCCTTGCCATATTTTTCAAAACATGTAATAAACCTTATATACCGATTTAAAGTATAATAAAGCCGTATCCAGAAATGCATAAATGAGGAAAATCGGCCCGCTAAGTTGTGGAAAAGTTATGGTTCCTCGGAGATGAGGAAGATATCAATATTTGTTCAAAACGATGATTTTGACCATTTATCACTATTGTGGTCATATTTTCTAAAATATGGGTCAAAATCAAGTGTGGTAAAGTTTTTTTATACTCATTTTAATACCAGAAATCGATTGGGCACAAAAATTCCGATTTTTAAATTTTCATTTTTTTGGCATTTTTGGTAGGAGTTAATGTGCAAAATTTGTCAAAAAATGGGTCAAAAATTAAAACTGAAAGTATTTTAATTTTTTTGATGTAGATTCAAAATATGATAAATACCATTGACAGAAATGCAAAAATTTTGAAAATCGGTTGATTTTTAGCTAAGTTATGGCTTCTCAAAGTTGCAAATGTCTCAATTTTTAAACCAAAAACACGTTTTTTCAATTTATCACTTTCCTTGCCATATTTTTCAAAACATGTAATAAACCTTATATACCGATTTAAAGTATAATAAAAGCCGTATCCAGAAATGCATAAATGAGGAAAATCGGCCAAGTTGTGGAAAAGTTATGGTTGCTTGGAGATGAGGAAGATATCAATATTTGTTCAAAACGATGATTTTGACCATTTATCACTATTGTGGTCATATTTTCTAAAATATGGGTCAAAATCAAGTGTGGTAAAGTTTTTTTATACTCATTTTAATACCAGAAATCGATTGGGCACAAAAATTCCGATTTTAAAATTTTCATTTTTTGGCATTTTTGGTAGGAGTTAATGTGCAAAAATGGTCAAAAAATGGGTCAAAATTTAGAACTGACAATTTGAACAATTTTTTGATGTACAATAAAAATATGATCAATACTATTGACAGAAATGCATAAATTTTGAAAATCGGTTGATTTTTAGCTAAGTTATGGCTTCTCAAAGTTGCAAAAGTCTCAATTTTTTAAACCAAATAACACGTTTTTTTTCAATTTTTCACTTTTCTTGCCATATTTTTTCAAAACATTTAATACACCTTATATACCGATTTAAAGTATAATAAAAGCCGTATCCAGAAATGCATAAATGAGGAAAATCGGCCAAGTTGTGGAAAAGTTATGGTTCCTCGGAGATGAGGAAGATATCAATATTTGTTCAAAACGATGATTTTGACCATTTATCACTATTGTGGTCATATTTTCTAAAATATGGGTCAAAATAAAGTGTGGTAAAGTTTTTTTTATACTCATTTTAATACCAGAAATCGATTGGGCATAAAAAATTCCGATTTTAAAATTTTTACTTTTTGACATTTTTGCTAATAGTTAATTTGCAAAATTTGTCAAAAAATGGGTCAAAAATTAAAACTGAAAGTATTTTAATTTTTTTGACGTAGATTCAAAATATGATAAATACCATTGACAGAAATGCAAAAATTTTGAAAATCGGCTGATTTTTAGCTAAGTTATGGCTTCTCAAAGTTGCAAAAGTCTCAATTTTTTAAACCAAATTATACGTTTTTTCAATTTTTCACTTTCCTTGCCATATTTTTCAAAACATTTAATAAACCTTATATACCGATTTAAAGTATAATAAAAGCCGTATCCAGAAATGCATAAATGAGGAAAATCGGCTAAGTTGTGGAAAAATTATGGTTGCTTGGAGATGAGGAAGATATCAATATTTGTTCAAAACGATGATTTTGACCATTTATCACTATTGTGGTCATATTTTCTAAAATATGGGTCAAAATCAAGTGTGGTAAAGTTTTTTTATACTCATTTTAATACCAGAAATCGATTGGGCACAAAAAATTCCGATTTTAAAATTTTCACTTTTTTGGCATTTTTGCTAGGAGTTAATTTGCAAAGTTTGTCAAAAAATGGGTCAAAAATTAAAACTGAAAGTATTTTAATTTTTTTGACGTAGATTCAAAATATGATAAATACCATTGACAGAAATGCAAAAATTTTGAAAATCGGTTGATTTTTAGCTAAGTTATGGCTTCTCAAAGTTCCAAATGTCTCAATTTTTTAAACCAAAAACACGTTTTTTTCAATTTATCACTTTCCTGGCCATATTTTTCAAAACATGTAATAAACCTTATATACCGATTTAAAGTATAATAAAAGCCGTATCCAGAAATGCATAAATGAGGAAAATCGGCTAAGTTGTGGAAAAGTTATTGTTGCTCTGGAGATGAGGAAGATATCAATATTTGTTCAAAACGATGATTTTGACCATTTATCACTATTTTGGTCATATTTTCTAAAATATGGGTCAAAACAAGTGTGGTAAAGTTTTTTTATACTCATTTTAATACCAGAAATCGATTGGGCACAAAAAATTCCGATTTTAAAATTTTCATTTTTTTGGCATTTTTGGTAGGAGTTAATGTGCAAAAATGGTCAAAAAATGGGTCAAATTTTAGAACTGACAATTTGAACAATTTTTTGATGTACAATAAAAATATGATCAATACTATTGACAGAAATGCATAAATTTTGAAAATCGGTTGATTTTTAGCTAAGTTATGGCTTCTCAAAGTTGCAAAAGTCTCAATTTTTTAAACCAAATAACACGTTTTTTCAATTTTTCACTTTTCTTGCCATATTTTTCAAAACATTTAATACACCTTATATACCGATTTAAAGTATAATAAAAGCCGTATCCAGAAATGCATAAATGAGGAAAATCGGCCAAGTTGTGGAAAAGTTATGGTTCCTCGGAGATGAGGAAGATATCAATATTTGTTCAAAACGATGATTTTGACCATTTATCACTATTGTGGCCATATTTTCTAAAATATGGGTCAAAATCAAGTGTGGTAAAGTTTTTTTATACTCATTTTAATACCAGAAATCGATTGGGCATAAAAATTCCGATTTTAAAATTTTTACTTTTTGACATTTTTGCTAATAGTTAATTTGCAAAATTTGTCAAAAAATGGGTCAAAAATTGAAACTGAAAGTATTTTAATTTTTTTGACGTAGATTCAAAATATGATAAATACCATTGACAGAAATGCAAAATTTTGAAAATCGGTTGATTTTTAGCTAAGTTATGGCTTCTCAAAGTTGCAAAAGTCTCAATTTTTTAAACCAAATTATATACGTTTTTTCAATTTTTCACTTTCCTTGCCATATTTTTCAAAACATTTAATAAACCTTATATACCGATTTAAAGTATAATAAAAGCCGTATCCAGAAATGCATAAATGAGGAAAATCGGCTAAGTTGTGGAAAAATTATGGTTGCTCGGAGATGAGGAAGATATCAATATTTGTTCAAAACGATGATTTTGACCATTTATCACTATTGTGGTCATATTTTCTAAAATATGGGTCAAAATCAAGTGTGGTAAAGTTTTTTTATACTCATTTTAATACCAGAAATCGATTGGGCATAAAAAATTCCGATTTTAAAATTTTCACTTTTTGACATTTTTGCTAGTAGTAAATTTGCAAAATTTGTCAAAAAATCGGTCAAAAATTAAAACTGAAAGTATTTTAATTTTTTTGACGTAGATTCAAAATATGATAAATACCATTGACAGAAATGCAAAAATTTTGAAAATCGGTTGATTTTTAGCTAAGTTATGGCTTTCCAAAGTTGCAAAAGTCTCAATTTTTTAAACCAAATAACACGATTTTTTCAATTTATCACTTTCCTTGCCATATTTTTCAAATTAAGTAATAAACCTTATATACCGATTTAAAGTATAATAAAAGCCGTATCCAGAAATGCATAAATGAGGAAAATCGGCTAAGTTGTGGAAAAATTATGGTTGCTCGGAGATGAGGAAGATATCAATATTTGTTCAAAACGATGATTTTGACCATTTATCACTATTGTGGTCATATTTTCTAAAATATGGGTCAAAATCAAGTGTGGTAAAGTTTTTTTATACTCATTTTAATACCAGAAATCGATTGTGCACAAAAAATTCCGATTTTTAAATTTTCACTTTTTTGGCATTTTTGGTAGGAGTTAATGTGCAAAATTTGTCAAAAAATGGGTCAAAAATTAAAACTGAAAGTATTTTAATTTTTTGACGTAGATTCAAAATATGATAAATACCATTGACAGAAATGCAAAAATTTTGAAAATCGGTTGATTTTTAGCTAAGTTATGGCTTCAAAAAGTTGCAAATGTCTCAATTTTTTTAACCCAAAAACACGTTTTTTTTCAATTTATCACTTTCCTGGCCATATTTTTCAAAACATGTAATAAACCTTATATACCGATTTAAAATATAATAAAAGCCGTATCCAGAAATGCATAAATGAGGAAAATCGGCTAAGTTGTGGAAAAGTTATGGTTCCTCGGAGATGAGGAAGATATCAATATTTGTTCAAAACGATGATTTTGACCATTTATCACTATTGTGGTCATATTTTCTAAAATATGGGTCAAAATCAAGTGTGGTAAAGTTTTTTTATACTCATTTTAATACCAGAAATCGATTGGGCACAAAAATTCCGATTTTAAAATTTTCATTTTTTTGGCATTTTTGGTAGGAGTTAATGTGCAAAAATGGTCAAAAAATGGGTAAAATTTTAGAACTGACAATTTGAACAATTTTTTGATGTACAATAAAAATATGATCAATACTATTGACAGAAATGCATAAATTTTGAAAATCGGTTGATTTTTAGCTAAGTTATGGCTTCTCAAAGTTGCAAAAGTCTCAATTTTTTAAACCAAATAACACGTTTTTTCAATTTTTCACTTTTCTTTCCATATTTTTCAAAACATTTAATACACCTTATATACCGATTTAAAGTATAATAAAAGACGTATCCAGAAATGCATAAGTGAGGAAAATCGGCTAAGTTGTGGAAAAGTTATGGTTGCTCGGAGATGAGGAAGATATCAATATTTTTTCAAAACGATGATTTTGACCATTTATCACTATTGTGGTCATATTTTCTAAAATATGGGTCAAAATCAAGTGTGGTAAAGTTTTTTTATACTCATTGTAATACCAGAAATCGATTGGGCACAAAAATTCCGATTTTAAAATTTTCACTTTTTGACATTTTTGCTAGTAGTAAATTTGCAAAATTTGTCAAAAAATGGGTCAAAAATTGAAACTGAAAGTATTTTAATTTTTTGACGTAGATTCAAAATATGATAAATACTATTGACAGAAATGCAAAAATTTTGAAAATCGGTTGATTTTTAGCTAAGTTAATGCTTCTCAAAGTTGCAAATGTCTCAATTTTTTAATCCAAAAACACGTTTTTTTTTCAATTTATCACTTTTCTGGCCATATTTTTCAAAACATGTAATAAACCTTATATACCGATTTAAAGTATAATAAAAGCCGTATCCAGAAATGCATAAGTGAGGAAAATCGGCTAAGTTGTGGAAAAGTTATGGTTGCTCGGAGATGAGGAAGATATCAATATTTGTTCAAAACGATGATTTTGACCATTTATCACTATTGTGGTCATATTTTCTAAAATATGGGTCAAAATCAAGTGTGGTAAAGTCTTTTTATACTCATTTTAATACCAGAAATCGATTGGGCACAAAAAATTCCGATCTTAAAATTTTCATTTTTTTGGCATTTTTGGTAGGAGTTAATGTGCAAAAATGGTCAAAAAATGGGTCAAATTTTAGAACTGACAATTTGAACAATTTTTTTGATGTACAATAAAAATAGGATCAATACTATTGACAGAAATGCATAAATTTTTGAAAATCGGTTGATTTTTAGCTAAGTTATGGCTTCTCAAAGTTGCAAAAGTCTCAATTTTTAAACCAAATAACACGTTTTTTCAATTTTTCACTTTTCTTGCCATATTTTTCAAAACATTTAATACACCTTATATACCGATTTAAAGTATAATAAAAGCCGTATCCAGAAATGCATAAATGAGGAAAATCGGCTAAGTTGTGGAAAAGTTATGGTTCCTCGGAGATGAGGAAGATATCAATATTTGTTCAAAACGATGATTTTGACCATTTATCACTATTGTGGTCATATTTTCTAAAATATGGGTCAAAATCAAGTGTGGTAAAGTATTTTTATACTCATTTTAATACCAGAAATCGATTGGGCACAAAAAATTCCGATTTTAAAATTTTCACTTTTTTGACATTTTTGCTAGTAGTAAATTTGCAAAATTTGTCAAAAAATGGGTCAAAAATTAAAACTGAAAGTATTTTCATTTTTTTGACGTAAATTCAAAATATGATAAATACCATTGACAGAAATGCAAAAATTTTGAAAATCGGTTGATTTTTAGCTAAGTTATGGCTTCTCAAAGTTGCAAATGTCTCAATTTTTTAAACCAAAAACACGTTTTTTTCAATTTATCACTTTCCTTGCCATATTTTTCAAAACATGTAATAAACCTTATATACCGATTTAAAGTATAATAAAAGCCGTATCCAGAAATGCATAAATGAGGAAAATCGGCTAAGTTGTGGAAAAGTTATGGTTGCTTGGAGATGAGGAAGATATCAATATTTGTTCAAAACGATGATTTTGACCATTTATCACTATTGTGGTCATATTTTCTAAAATATGGGTCAAAATCAAGTGTGGTAAAGTTTTTTTATACTCATTTTAATACCAGAAATCGATAAGGCACAAAAAATTCCGATTTTAAAATTTTCATTTTTTTGGCATTTTTGGTAGGAGTTAATGTGCAAAAATGGTCAAAAAAATGGGTCAAATTTTAGAACTGACAATTTGAACAATTTTTTGATGTACAATAAAAATATGATCAATACTATTGACAGAAATGCATAAATTTTGAAAATCGGTTGATTTTTAGCTAAGTTATGGCTTCTCAAAGTTGCAAATGTCTCAATTTTTTAAACCAAAAACACGTTTTTTTCAATTTATCACTTTCCTTGCCATATTTTTCAAAACATGTAATAAACCTTATATACCGATTTAAAGTATAATAAAAGCCGTATCCAGAAATGCATAAGTGAGGAAAATCGGCTAAGTTGTGGAAAAGTTATGGTTGCTCGGAGATGAGGAAGATATCAATATTTGTTCAAAACGATGATTTTGACCATTTATCACTATTGTGGTCATATTTTCTAAAATATGGGTCAAAATCAAGTGTGGTAAAGTTTTTTTATACTCATTTTAATACCAGAAATCGATTGGGCACAAAAAATTCCGATTTTAAAAATTTCACTTTTTTGACATTTTTGCTAGTAGTAAATTTGCAAAATTTGTCAAAAATGGGTCAAAATTGAAACTGAAAGTATTTTAATTTTTTGACGTAGATTCAAAATATGATAAATACTGTTGACAGAAATGCAAAAATTTTGAAAATCGGTTGATTTTTAGCTAAGTTATGGCTTCTCAAAGTTGCAAATGTCTCAATTTTTTTAAACCAAAAACACGTTTTTTTTTCAATTTATCACTTTCCTGGCCATATTTTTCAAAACATGTAATAAACCTTATATACCGATTTAAAGTATAATAAAAGCCGTATCCAGAAATGCATAAGTGAGGAAAATCGGCTAAGTTGTGGAAAAGTTATGGTTGCTCGGAGATGAGGAAGATATCAATATTTGTTCAAAACGATGATTTTGACCATTTATCACTATTGTGGTCATATTTTCTAAAATATGGGTCAAAATCAAGTGTGGTAAAGTTTTTTTATACTCATTTTAATACCAGAAATCGATTGGGCACAAAAATTCCGATTTTAAAATTTTCACTTTTTTGACATTTTTGCTAGTAGTAAATTTGCAAAATTTGTCAAAAAATGGGTCAAAAATTGAAACTGAAAGTATTTTAATTTTTTGACGTAGATTCAAAATATGATAAATACTATTGACAGAAATGCAAAAATTTTGAAAAACGGTTGATTTTTAGCTAAGTTATGGCTTCTCAAAGTTGCAAATGTCTCAATTTTTTAAACCAAAAACACGTTTTTTTTTCAATTTATCACTTTCCTGGCCATATTTTTCAAAACATGTAATAAACCTTATATACCGATTTAAAATATAATAATAGCCGTATCCAGAAATGCATAAATGAGGAAAATCGGCTAAGTTGTGGAAAAGTTATTGTTGCTTGAGATGAGGAAGATATCAATATTTGTTCAAAACGATGATTTTGACCATTTATCACTATTGTGGTCATATTTTCTAAAATATGGGTCAAAATCAAGTGTGGTAAAGTTTTTTTATACTCATTTTAATGCCAGAAATCGATAATGCACAAAAATTCCGATTTTAAAATTTTCATTTTTTGGCATTTTTGGTAGGAGTTAATGTGCAAAAATGGTCAAAAAATGGGTCAAATTTTAGAACTGACAATTTGAACAATTTTTTGATGTACAATAAAAATATGATCAATACTATTGACAGAAATGCATAAATTTTGAAAATCGGTTGATTTTTAGCTAAGTTATGGCTTCTCAAAGTTGCCAATGTCTCAATTTTTTAAACCAAAAACACGTTTTTTTCAATTTATCACTTTCCTTGCCATATTTTTTAAAACATGTAATAAACCTTATATACCGATTTAAAGTATAATAAAAGCCGTATCCAGAAATGCATAAGTGAGGAAAATCGGCTAAGTTGTGGAAAAGTTATGGTTGCTCGGAGATGAGGAAGATATCAATATTTTTTCAAAACGATGATTTTGACCATTTATCACTATTGTGGTCATATTTTCTAAAATATGGGTCAAAATCAAGTGTGGTAAAGTTTTTTTATACTCATTTTAATACCAGAAATCGATTGGGCACAAAAATTCCGATTTTAAAATTTTCACTTTTTTGACATTTTTGCTAGTAGTAAATTTGCAAAATTTGTCAAAAAATGGGTCAAAAATTGAAACTGAAAGTATTTTAATTTTTTGACGTAGATTCAAAATATGATAAATACTATTGACAGAAATGCAAAAATTTTGAAAAACGGTTGATTTTTAGCTAAGTTATGGCTTCTCAAAGTTGCAAATGTCTCAATTTTTTAAACCAAAAACACGTTTTTTTTTCAATGTATCACTTTCATGGCCATATTTTTCAAAACATGTAATAAACCTTATATACCGATTTAAAATATAATAATAGCCGTATCCAGAAATGCATAAATGAGGAAAATCGGCTAAGTTGTGGTAAAGTTATTGTTGCTTGGAGATGAGGAAGATATCAATATTTGTTCAAAACGATGATTTTGACCATTTATCACTATTGTGGTCATATTTTCTAAAATATGGGTCAAAATCAAGTGTGGTAAAGTTTTTTTATACTCATTTTAATGCCAGAAATCGATAATGCACAAAAAATTCCGATTTTAAAATTTTCATTTTTTTGGCATTTTTGGTAGGAGTTAATGTGCAAAAATGGTCAAAAAATGGGTCAAATTTTAAAACTGACAATATGAACAATTTTTTGATGTACAATAAAAATATGATCAATGCTATTGACAGAAATGCAAAAATTTTGAAAATCTTCTGATTTTTAGCTAAGTTATGGCTTCTCAAAGTTGCGAAAGTCTCAATTTTTTAAACAAAATTACACTTTTTTTCAATTTTTCACTTTCCTTGCCATATTTTTCAAATTAAGTAATAAACCTTATATACCGATTTAAAATATAATAAAAGCCGTATCCAGAAATGCATAAATGAGGAAAATCGGCTAAGTTGTGGAAAAGTTATGGTTCCTCGGAGATGAGGAAGATATCAATATTTGTTCAAAACGATGATTTTGACCATTTATCACAATTGTGGTCATATTTTCTAAAATATGGGTCAAAATCAAGTGTGGTAAAGTTTTTTTATACTCATTTTGATACCAGAAATCGATTGGGCACAAAAAATTCCGATTTTAAAATTTTCACTTTTTTGACATTTTTGCTAGTAGTAAATTTGCAAAATTTGTCAAAAAATGAGTCAAATTTTAAAACTGACAATATGAACAATTTTTTGAAGTAAAATAAAAAAATATGATCAATACTATTGACAGAAATGCAAAAATTTTGAAAATCGGCTGATTTTTAGCTAAGTTATGGCTTCTCAAAGTTGCAAAAGTCTCAATTTTTTAAACAAAATAACACGTTTTTTTCAATTTATCACTTTCCTTGCCATATTTTTCAAAACATTTAATAAACCTTATATACCGATTTAAAGTATAATAAAAGCCGTATCCAGAAATGCATAAATGAGGAAAATCCTCTAAGTTGTGGAAAAGTTATGGTTCCTCGGAGATGAGGAAGATATCAATATTTGTTCAAAACGATGATTTTGACCATTTATCACTATTGTGGTCATATTTTCTAAAATATGGGTCAAAATCAAGTGTGGTAAAGTTTTTTTATACTCATTTTGATACCAGAAATCGATTGGGCACAAAAATTCCGATTTTAAAATTTTCACTTTTTTGACATTTTTGCTAGTAATAAATTTGCAAAATTTGTCAAAAAATGGGTCAAAAATTGAAACTGAAAGTATTTTAATTTTTTGACGTAGATTCAAAATATGATAAATACTATTGACAGAAATGCAAAAATTTTGAAAATCGGTTGATTTTTAGCTAAGTTATGGCTTCTCAAAGTTGTAAATGTCTCAATTTTTTAAACCAAAAACAAGTTTTTTTCAAATTATCACTTTCCTTGCCATATTTTTCAAAACATGTAATAAACCTTATATACCGATTTAAAGTATAATAAAAGCCGTATCCAGAAATGCATAAGTGAGGAAAATCGGCTAAGTTGTGGAAAAGTTATTGTTGCTTGGAGATGAGGAAGATATCAATATTTGTTCAAAACGATGATTTTGACCATTTATCACTATTGTGGTCATATTTTCTAAAATATGGGTCAAAATCAAGTGTGGTAAAGTTTTTTTATACTCATTTTAATGCCAGAAATCGATAATGCACAAAAAATTCCGATTTTAAAATTTTCATTTTTTTGGCATTTTTGGTAGGAGTTAATGTGCAAAAATGGTCAAAAAATGGGTCAAATTTTAGAACTGACAGTTTGAAAAATTTTTTGATGTACAATAAAAATATGATCAATACTATTGACAGAAATGCAAAAATTTTGAAAATCGGTTGATTTTTAGCTAAGTTATGGCTTCTCAAAGTTGCAAATGTCTCAATTTTTTAAACCAAAAACACGTTTTTTTTCAATTTATCACTTTCCTGGCCATATTTTTCAAAACATGTAATAAACCTTATATACCGATTTAAAATATAATAAAAGCCGTATCCAGAAATGCATAAATGAGGAAAATCGGCTAAGTTGTTGATAAGTTGTGGTTTCTCAAAGATGGGGAAGATATCAATTTTTGTTCAAAACGATGATTTTGTCCATTTATAAATATTGTGGCCATATTTTCTAAAATATGGGTCAAAATCAAGTGTGGTAAAGTCTTTTTATACTCATTTTAATACCAGAAATCGATAAGGCACAAGAAATTCCGATTTTAAAATTTTCACTTTTTTGGCATTTTTGGTAGGAGTTAATGTGCAAAAATTGTCAAAAAATGAGTCAAATTTTAAAACTGACAATATGAACAATTTTTTGATGTACAATAAAAATATGATCAATACTATTGACAGAAATGCAAAAATTTTGAAAATCGGCTGATTTTTAGCTAAGTTATGGCTTCTCAAAGTTGCAAAAGTCTCAATTTTTTAAACAAAATAACACGTTTTTTTTCAATTTTTCACTTTCCTTGCCATATTTTTCAAAACATTTAATAAACCTTATATACCGATTTAAAGTATAATAAAAGCCGTATCCAGAAATGCATAAATGAGGAAAATCGGCTAAGTTGTGGAAAAGTTATGGTTGCTCGGAGATGAGGAAGATATTAATATTTGTTCAAAACGATGATTTTGACCATTTATCACTATTGTGGTCATATTTCCTAAAATATGGGTCAAAATCAAGTGTGGTAAAGTTTTTTTTTACTCATTTTGATACCAGAAATCGATTGGGCACAAAAAATTCCGATTTTAAAATTTTCACTTTTTTGACATTTTTGCTAGTAGTAAATTTGCAAAATTTGTCAAAAAATGGGTCAAAATTTAAAATTGAAAGTATTTTAATATTTTTGGCGTAGATTCAAAATATGATAAATACCATTGACAGAAATGCAAAAAATTTGAAAATCGGCTGATTTTTAGCTAAGTTATGACTTCTCAAAGTTGCAAATGTCTCAATTTTTTAAACCAAAAACACGTTTTTTTCAATTTATCACTTTCCTTGCCATATTTTTCAAAACTTGTAATAAACCTTATATACCGATTTAAAGTATAATAAAAGCCGTATCCAGAAATGCATAAATGAGGAAAACCGGCTAAGTTGTGGAAAAGTTATGGTTCCTCGGAGATGGGGAAGATATCAATATTTGTTCAAAACGATGATTTTGACCATTTATCACAATTGTGGTCATATTTTCTAAAATATGGGTCAAAATCAAGTGTGGTGAAGTTTTTTTATACTCATTTTGATACCAGAAATCGATTGGGCACAAAAAATTCCGATTTTAAAATTTTCACTTTTTTGACATTTTTGCTAGTAGTAAATTTGCAAAATTTGTCAAAAAATGGGTCAAAAATTGAAACTGAAAGTATTTTAATTTTTTTGACGTAGATTCAAAATATGATAAATACCATTGACAGAAATGCAAAAAATTTGAAAATCGGTTGATTTTTAGCTAAGTTATGGCTTCTTAAAGTTACAAATGTCTCAATTTTTTAAACCAAAAACACGTTTTTTTCAATTTATCACTTTCCTTGCCATATTTTTCAAAACATTTAATAAACCTTATATACCGATTTAAAGTATAATAAAAGCCGTATCCAGAAATGCATAAATGAGGAAAACCGGCTAAGTTGTGGAAAAGTTATTGTTGCTTGGAGATGAGGAAGATATCAATATTTGTTCAAAACGATGATTTTGACCATTTATCACTATTGTGGTCATATTTTCTAAAATATGGGTCAAAATCAAGTGTGGTAAAGTTTTTTTTATACTCATTTTAATACCAGAAATCGATTGGGCACAAAAAATTCCGATTTTAAAATTTTCATTTTTTGGCATTTTTGGTAGGAGTTAATGTAAAATGGTCAAAAAATGGGTCAAATTTTAGAACTGACAATTTGAACAATTTTTTGATGTACAATAAAAAATATGATCAATACTATTGACAGAAATGCATAAATTTTGAAAATCGGTTGATTTTTAGCTAAGTTATGGCTTGTCAAAGTTGCAAATGTCTCAATTTTTTAAACCAAAAAGACGTTTTTTTCAATTTATCACTTTCCTTGCCATATTTTTTCAAAACATGTAATAAACCAATTTAAAAGTATAATAAAAGCCGTATCCAGAAATGCATAAGTGAGGAAAATCGGCTAAGTTGTGGAAAAGTTATGGTTCCTCGAGATGAGAAAGATATCAATATTTGTTCAAAACGATGATTTTGACCATTTATCACTATTGCGGTCATATTTTCTAAAATATGGGTCAAAATCAAGTGTGGTAAAGTTTTTTTATACTCATTTTAATACCAGAAATCGATTGGGCACAAAAATTCCGATTTTAAAATTTTCACTTTTTGACATTTTTGCTAGTAGTAAATTTGCAAAATTTGTCAAAAAATGGGTCAAAAATTGAAACTGAAAGTATTTTAATTTTTTGACGTAGATTCAAAATATGATAAATACTATTGACAGAAATGCAAAAATTTTTAAAATCGGTTGATTTTTAGCTAAGTTATGGCTTCTCAAAGTTGCAAATGTCTCAATTTTTAAACCAAAACACGTTTTTTTTTTAAATTTATCACTTTCCAGGCCATATTTTTCAAAACATGTAATAAACCTTATATACCGATTTAAAATATAATAAAAGCCGTATCCAGAAATGCATAAATGAGGAAAATCGGCTAAGTTGTTGATAAGTTATGGTTTCTCAAAGATGGGGAAGATATCAATTTTTGTTCAAAATGATGATTTTGTCCATTTATAATATTGTGGCCATATTTTCTAAAATATGGGTCAAAATCAAGTGTGGTAAAGTCTTTTATACTCATTTTAATACCAGAAATCGATAAGGCACAAGAAATTCCGATTTTAAATTTTCACTTTTTTGGCATTTTTGGTAGGAGTTAATGTGCAAAAATTGTCAAAAAATGAGTCAAATTTTAAAACTGACAATATGAACAATTTTTTGATGTACAATAAAAATATGATCAATACTATTGACAGAAATGCAAAAATTTTGAAAATCGGCTGATTTTTAGCTAAGTTATGGCTTCTCAAAGTTGCAAAAGTCTCAATTTTTTAAACAAAATAACACGTTTTTTCAATTTTTCACTCTCCTTGCCATATTTTTCAAAACATTTATCAAACCTTATATACCGATTTAAAGTATAAGGAAAATCGGCTAAGTTGTGGAAAAAAGTTATGGTTGCTCGGAGATGAGGAAGATATCAATATTTGTTCAAAACGATGATTTTGACCATTTATCACTATTGTGGTCATATTTTCTAAAATATGGGTCAAAATCAAGTGTGGTAAAGTTTTTTTATACTCATTTTGATACCAGAAATCGATTGGGCACAAAAATTCCGATTTTAAAATTTTCACTTTTTTGACATTTTTGCTAGTAGTAAATTTTCAAAATTTGTCAAAAATGGGTCAAAATTTAAAATTGAAAGTATTTTAATATTTTTGGCGTAAATTCAAAATATGATAAATACCATTGACAGAAATGCAAAAATTTGAAAATCGGCTGATTTTTAGCTAAGTTATGACTTCTCAAAGTTGCAAATGTCTCAATTTTTTAAACCAAAAACACGTTTTTTTAATTTATCACTTTCCTTGCCATATTTTTCAAAACATGTAATAAACCTTATATACCGATTTAAAGTATAATAAAAGCCGTATCCAGAAATGCATAAATGAAGAAAATCGGCTAAGTTGTGGAAAAGTTATGGTTCCTCGGAGATGAGGAAGATATCAATATTTGTTCAAAACGATGATTTTGACCATTTATCACAATTGTGGTCATATTTTCTAAAATATGGGTCAAAATCAGTGTGGTAAAGTTTTTTTATACCATTTTAATACCAGAAATCGATAATGCACAAAAAAATTCCGATTTTAAAATTTTCACTTTTTGGCATTTTTGTAGGAGTTAATGTGCAAAAATGGTCAAAAAGTGGGTCAAATTTTAGAACTGACAATTTGAACAATTTTTTGATGTACAATAAAAATACGATCGATACCATTGACAGAAATGCATAAATTTTGAAAATCGGTTGATTTTTAAGTTATGGCTTTCAAAGTTGCAAGAGTCTCAATTTTTTAAATCAAATAACACGTTTTTTCAACTTTCACTTTCCTTGCCATATTTTTCAAACATTTAATAAACCTTATATACCGATTTTAGTATAATAAATGCCGTATCCAGAAATGCATAAATGAGGAAAATCGGCTAAGTTGTGAAAAGTTATGGTTCCTCGGAGATGAGGAAGATATCAATATTTATTCAAAACGATGATTTTGACCATTTATCACTATTCTGGTCATATTTTCTAAAATATGGGTCAAAATCAAGTGTGTAAAGTTTTTTTAAACTCATTTTAATACCAGAAATCGATAAGGCACAAAAAATTCCGATTTTAGAATTTTCACTTTTTGGCATTTTTGGTGGGAATTAATGTGCAAAATTTGTCAAAAAATGGGTCAACAATTAAAACTGAAAGTATTTTAATTATTTTGACGTAGATTCAAAATATGATAAATACCATTGACAGAAATGCATAAATTTTGAAAATCGGTTGATTTTTAGCTAAGTTATGGCTTCTCAAAGTTGCAAATGTCTCAATTTTTTAAACCAAAACACGTTTTTTTCAATTTATCACTTTCCTTGCCATATTTTTTAAAACATGTAATAAAACTTATATACCGATTTAAAGTATAATAAAAGCCGTATCCAGAAATGCATAAATGAAGAAAATCGGCTAAGTTGTGGAAAAGTTATGGTTGCTCGGAGATGAGGAAGATATCAATTTTTGTTCAAAACGATGATTTTGACCATTTATACTATTGTGGTCATATTTTCTAAAATATGGGTCAAAATCAAGTGTGATAATGTTTTTTAATACTCATTTTAATACCAGTAATCGATAATGCACAAAATCCGATTCTAAAATTTTCATTTTTTGGCATTTTTGGTAACAGTTAATGTGCAAAAATGGTCAAAAAATGGGTCAAATTTTAGAACTGACAGTTTGAACAATTTTTTGATGTACAATAAAAATATGATCAATACTATTGACAGATATGGATAAATTTTGAAAATCGGTTGATTTGCCCTGTAGTTATGGCTTCTCAAAGTTGCAAGAGTCTCAAATTTTAAACCAAATAACACGTTTTTTCAATTTTTCACTTTTGTTTT
>JAECWN010000319.1:0-12085 GCA_018150725.1 Drosophila quadrilineata
AAATGCATCTAAGTTTATTAATTTGTCATTTTTAATGTTTGGACTTTTTATTGGCCATTTTCCCATATTTCTGAAAAACTCTCTCCAACTTTGAAAAGCCATAACTTTGTCAAATATCAACCGATTTTCTAAAATGTTGCATTTCAGCGAATGACTTCTAATCCTATTTTGCATCGATATCTAACATCTTAGTTTGCAATAAGAAAATATGGACGGGGAAAACAAATAAGAAGAATAGATTTTAGTACAAACATGAAAATCTTCATAACTTTAAAACGCACAACTTTTCGAAAAATCAACCAAATTTTTAAATTCATGCAGTTTTGTTAACGGTATAGAATCCACTTTCAAATGCATCAAAAAGTTTATTAATTTAATCATTTTTAATTTTGGACTTTTTTGTGTACATTACACATATTTCTGAAAACTCTCTCCAACTTTGAAAAGCTATAACTTTGTAAATATCATCTAAGTTTAAAAAATGTTGCATTTCTGTGGATGACTTTAATCCTATTTTGCATCCTCGATATCAACATCATTGGTTTAATCAGAAAATATGGACCAGGAAAACAAATAGTAAGATATATAATTTCATTAATGAAAATCTTCATAACTTTAAAAACATACAACTTTCAGAAAAATCAAGCAAATTTTAAATTCATACAGTTTTGTTAACGTTGTAGAATCCACTTTCAAGTCCATCAAAAGTTGATTAATTTTATCATTTTTAATTTTGGACTTTTCTGTGGCCATTTTTGCATATTTCTGAAAACTCTCTCAACTTTGAAAAGCCATAACTTTGTCAAATATCAACCGATTTTAAAAAAATGTTGCATTTCTGTGAATGACTTCAATCCCTGTTTTGCGTAGATCTCTAACATCATTGGTTTTAATCAGAAAATATGGACCAGGAAAAACTCAAATAGCTAAAGATATAGATTTTTATTGCAAAAATGAAAATCTTCATCACTTTAAAAACGCACATTTCTTTCGAAAAATCAACCGAATTTTTAAATTCATGCAGTTTTGTTAACGGTAAAGAATCCACTTTCAAAAATGCATCAAAGTTTATTAATTTAATCATTTTTAATTATTTGGACTTTTGGTGGCCATTTTACATATTTCTGAAAACTCTCTCAAATTTGAAAAACCATAACTTTGTCAAATATCAACCGATTTTAAAAAATATTGCATTTCTGTGAATGACTTTAATCTATTTTTATCGATATCTAACATCATTGGTTTTAATCAGAAAATATGGACCAGGAAAACAAATAGTAAAGATATAGATTTTAGTACAAAAATGAAAATCTTCATAACTTTAAAAACGCACAACACTCCGAAAAATCAACCGAATTTTTAAAGTCATGCAGTTTTGTTAACGGTATAGAATCCACTTCCAAAATGCATCAAAGTTTATTAACTTTCATCATTATTTTAATTTTTGGACTTTTGTGGCCATTTTACATATTTCTAAGCTCTCTCAACTTTAAAAGCCTTAACTTTGTCAAATATCAACCGATTTTAAAAAATGTTGCATTTCTGTGAATGACTTCAATCCTATCTTGCATCCATATCTAGCATCGTGGGTTTAATCAGAAAATATGGACCAGGAAAACAAATAGTAAGATATCGATTATAGTACAAACATGAAAATCTTCACAACTTTAAAAACGCACAACTTTCGAAAAATCAACCGAATTTTAAAATGTTTGATTTTTGTTAACGGTATAGAATCCACTTTCAAAATGCATCAAAAGTTTATTAATTTTATCATTTTTAAATTTTGGACTTTTTTTGGCCATTTTTACATATTTCTGAAAACCCCTCAACTTTGAAAAGCCATTACTTTGTCAAATATCAACCGATTTTAAAAAATGTTGCATTTCTCTGAATGACTTTAATCCTATTTTGCATCGATATCTAACATCATTGGTTTTAATCGGAAAATATGGACCAGGAAAACAAATAATAAAGATATAGATTTTATTGCAAAAATGAAAATCTTCTTAACTTTAAAAACCACTACTTTTCGAAAAATCAACCCAATTTTTAAATTCATGCAGTTTTGTTAACGGTATAGAATCCACTTTCAAATGCATCAAAGGTTTATTAATTTTGTCATTTTTAATTTTTGGACTTTTGTGGCCATTTTTACATATTTCTGAAAACTCTCTCAACTTTGAAAAGCCATAACTTTGTCAAATATCAACCGATTTTAAAAAATGTTGCATTTCTGTGAATGACTTTAATCCTATTTTGCATCCATTTCTAACATCATTGATTTTAATCAGAAAATATGGTCCAGGAAAAACAAATAGTAAAGATATAGATTTTAGTATAAAAATGAAAATCTTCATAACTTTAAAAACGCACAACTTTTCGAAAAATCAACCAAAGTTTTAAATTCATGCAGTTTTGTTAAGCGTTATAGAATCCACTTTCAAAATGCATCAAAAGGTTATTAATTTAATCTTTTTTAATTTTTGGACTTTTATGGCTATTTTTAATATTTCTGAAAACTCTCTCAACTTTGAAAACCCATAACTTTGTCAAATATCAACCGATTTTAAAAAATGTTGCATTTCTGTGAATGACTTTAATCCTATTTTGCATCGATATCTAACATCATTGTTTTTAATCAGAAAATATGGACCAGGAAAAACAAATAGTAAAGATATAGATTTTAGTACCCGAAATGAAAATCTTCATAACTTTAAAACGCACAACTTTTCGAAAAATCAAAAAATTTTTAAATTCATGCAGTTTTGTTAACAGTATAGAATCCACTTTCAAAATGCATCAAAAGTTTATTAATTTAATCATTTTAATTTTTGGACTTTTTGTGGCCATTTTTACATATTTCGAAAACTCTCTCAACTTTGAAAAGCCATAACTTTGTCAAATATCAACCGATTTTTAAAAATGTTGCATTTCTGTGAATGACTTTAATCCTATTTTGCATCGATATCTAACATCATTGGTTTTAATCAGAAAATATGGACCAGGAAAAACAAATAGTAAAGATATAGATTTTTAGTACAAACATGAAAATCTTCATAACTTTAAAAACGCACAACTTTTCGGAAAAATCAACCAAATTTTTAAATTCATGCAGTTTTGTTAACGGTATAGAATCCACTTTCAAAATGCATCAAAAGTTTATTAATTTAATCATTTTTAATTTTTGGACTTTTTGTGGCCATTTTTACATATTTCTGAAAACTCTCTCAACTTTGAAAAGCCATAACTTTGTCAAATATCAACCGATTTTAAAAAATGTTGCATTTCTGTGAATGACTTTAATCCTATTTTGCATCGATATCTAACATCATTGGTTTTAATCAGAAAATATGGACCAGGAAAACAAATAGTAAAGATATAGATTTTAGTACAAACATGAAAATCTTCATAACTTTAAAACGCACAACTTTTCGAAAAATCAACCAAATTTTTAAATTCATGCATTTTGTTAACGGTATAGAATCCATTTCAAAATGCATCAAAAGTTTATTAATTTTATCATTTTTAATTTTTGGACTTTTTGTTGCCATTTTTACATATTTCTGAAAACTCTCTCAACTTTGAAAAGCCATAACTTTGTCAAATATCAACCGATTTTAAAAAATGTTGCATTTCTGTGAATGACTTTAATCCTATTTTGCATCGATATCTAACATCATTGATTTTAATCAGAAAATATGGACCAGGAAAAACAAATAGTAAAGATATAGATTTTAGTACAGACATTGAAAATCTTCATAACTTTAAAAACGCACAACTTTTCGAAAAATCAACAAAATTTTTAAATTCATGCATTTTGTTAACGGTATAGAATCCACTTTCAAAATGCATCAAAAGTTTATTAATTTAATCATTTTTAATTTTTGGACTTTTTGTGGCCATTTTTTACATATTTCTGAAAACTCTCTCAACTTTGAAAAGCCATAACTTTGTCAAATATCAACCGATTTTAAAAAATGTTGCATTTCTGTGAATGACTTTAATCCTATTTTGCATCGATATCTAACATCATTGGTTTTAATCAGAAAATATGGACCAGGAAAACAAATAGTAAAGATATAGATTTTAGTACAAACATGAAAATCTTCATAACTTTAAAACGCACAACTTTTCGAAAAATCAACCAAAATTTTTAAATTCATGCATTTTTGTTAACGGTATAGAATCCACTTTCAAAATGCATCAAAAGTTTATTAATTTAATCATTTTTAATTTTTGGACTTTTTGTGGCCATTTTACATATTTCTGAAAACTCTCTCAACTTTGAAAAGCCATAACTTTGTCAAATATCAACCGATTTTAAAAAATGTTGCATTTCTGTGAATGACTTTAATCCTATTTTGCATCGATATCTAACATCATTGGTTTTAATCAGAAAATATGGACCAGGAAAACAAATAGTAAAGATATAGATTTTTAGTACAAACATGAAAATCTTCATAACTTTAAAAACGCACAACTTTTCGAAAAATCAACCAAATTTTTAAATTCATGCATTTTTGTTAACGGTATAGAATCCATTTTCAAAATGCATCAAAAGTTTATTAATTTTATCATTTTTAATTTTTGGACTTTTGTGGCCATTTTTACATATTTCTGAAAACTCTCTCAACTTTGAAAAGCCATAACTTTGTCAAATATCAACCGATTTTAAAAAATGTTGCATTTCTGTGAATGACTTTAATCTATTTTGCATCGATATCTAACATCATTGGTTTTAATCAGAAAATATGGACCAGGAAAACAAATAGTAAAGATATAGATTTTAGTACAAAAATGAAAATCTTCATAACTTTAAAAACGCACAACTTTTCGAAAAATCAACCAAATTTTTAAATTCATGCAGTTTTGTTAACGGTATAGAATCCACTTTCAAAATGCATCAAAAGTTTATTAATTTGTCATTTTTAATTTTTGGACTTTTGTGGCCATTTTACATATTTCTGAAAACTCTCTCAACTTTGAAAAGCCATAACTTTGTCAAATATCAACCGATTTTAAAAAATGTTGCATTTCTGTGAATGACTTTAATCCTATTTTGCATCGATATCTAACATCATTGGTTTTAATCAGAAAATATGGACCAGGAAAACAAATAGTAAAGATATAGATTTTAGTACAAACATGAAAATCTTCATAACTTTAAAAACGCACAACTTTTCGAAAAATCAACAAAATTTTTAAATTCATGCATTTTGTTAACGGTATAGAATCCACTTTCAAAATGCATCAAAAGTTTATTAATTTAATCATTTTTAATTTTTGGACTTTTTGTGGCCATTTTTACATATTTCTGAAAACTCTCTCAACTTTGAAAAGCCATAACTTTGTCAAATATCAACCGATTTTAAAAAATGTTGCATTTCTGTGAATGACTTTAATCCTATTTTGCATCGATATCTAACATCATTGGTTTTAATCAGAAAATATGGACCAGGAAAACAAATAGTAAAGATATAGATTTTAGTACAAACATGAAAATCTTCATAACTTTAAAAACGCACAACTTTTCGAAAAATCAACCAAATTTTTTAAATTCATGCATTTTTGTTAACGGTATAGAATCCACTTTCAAAATGCATCAAAAGTTTATTAATTTAATCATTTTTAATTTTTGGACTTTTTGTGGCCATTTTTACATATTTCTGAAAACTCTCTCAACTTTGAAAAGCCATAACTTTGTCAAATATCAACCGATTTTAAAAATGTTGCATTTCTGTGAATGACTTTAATCCTATTTTGCATCGATATCTAACATCATTGGTTTTAATCAGAAAATATGGACCAGGAAAACAAATAGTAAAGATATAGATTTTAGTACAAACATGAAAATCTTCATAACTTTAAAAACGCACAACTTTTCGAAAAATCAACAAAATTTTTAAATTCATGCATTTTTGTTAACGGTATAGAATCCATTTTCAAAATGCATCAAAAGTTTATTAATTTTGTCATTTTTAATTTTTGGACTTTCTGTTGCCATTTTTACATATTTCTGAAAACTCTCTCAACTTTGAAAAGCCATAACTTTGTCAAATATCAACCGATTTTAAAAAATGTTGCATTTCTGTGAATGACTTTAATCCTATTTTGCATCGATATCTAACATCATTGATTTTAATCAGAAAATATGGACCAGGAAAACAAATAGTAAAGATATAGATTTTTAGTACAGACATGAAAATCTTCATAACTTTAAAAACGCACAACTTTTCGAAAAATCAACAAAATTTTTTAAATTCATGCATTTTTGTTAACGGTATAGAATCCATTTTCAAAATGCATCAAAAGTTTATTAATTTTATCATTTTTAATTTTTGGACTTTTGTGGCCATTTTTACATATTTCTGAAAACTCTCTCAACTTTGAAAAGCCATAACTTTGTCAAATATCAACCGATTTAAAAAAAATGTTGCATTTCTGTGAATGACTTTAATCCTATTTTGCATCGATATCTAACATCATTGGTTTTAATCAGAAAATATGGACCAGGAAAACAAATAGTAAAGATATAGATTTTAGTACAAACATGAAAATCTTCATAACTTTAAAAACGCACAACTTTTCGAAAAATCAACCAAATTTTTAAATTCATGCATTTTTGTTAACGGTATAGAATCCACTTTCAAAATTCATCAAAAGTTTATTAATTTTATCATTTTTAATTTTTGGACTTTTTGTGGCCATTTTTACATATTTCTGAAAACTCTCTCAACTTTGAAAAGCTATAACTTTGTCAAATATCAACCGATTTTAAAAAATGTTGCATTTCTGTGAATGACTTTAATCCTATTTTGCATCGATATTTAACATCATTGGTTTTAATCAGAAAATATGGACCAGGAAAACAAATAGTAAAGATATAGATTTTAGTACAAACATGAAAATTTTCATAACTTTAAAAACGCACAACTTTTCGAAAAATCAACAAAATTTTTAAATTCATGCATTTTTGTTAACGGTATAGAATCAATTTTCAAAATTCATCAAAAGTTTATTAATTTTGTCATTTTTAATTTTTGGACTTTTTGTGGCCATTTTACATATTTCTGAAAACTCTCTCAACTTTGAAAAGCCATAACTTTGTCAAATATCAACCGTTTTTAAAAAATGTTGCATTTCTGTGAATGACTTTAATCCTATTTTGCATCGATATCTAACATCATTGGTTTTAATCAGAAAATATGGACCAGGAAAACAAATAGTAAAGATATAGATTTTAGTACCAAACATGAAAATCTTCATAACTTTAAAAACGCACAACTTTTCGAAAAATCAACAAAATTTTTAAATTCATGCATTTTTGTTAACGGTATAGAATCCACTTTCAAAATGCATCAAAAGTTTATTAATTTAATCATTTTTAATTTTTGGACTTTTGTGGCCATTTTTATATATTTCTGAAAACTCTCCCAACTTTGAAAAGCCATAACTTTGTCAAATATCAACCGATTTTAAAAAATGTTGCATTTCTGTGAATGACTTTAATCCTATTTTGCATCGATATCTAACATCATTGGTTTTAATCAGAAAATATGGACCAGGAAAACAAATAGTAAAGATATAGATTTTAGTACAAACATGAAAATCTTCATAACTTTAAAAACGCACAACTTTTCGAAAAATCCACCAAATTTTTAAATTCATGCATTTTTGTTAACGGTATAGAATCCATTTTCAAAATGCATCAAAAGTTTATTAATTTTGTCATTTTTAATTTTTGGACTTTCTGTTGCCATTTTTACATATTTCTGAAAACTCTCTCAACTTTGAAAAGCCATAACTTTGTCAAATATCAACCGATTTTTAAAAAATGTTGCATTTCTGTGAATGACTTTAATCCTATTTTGCATCGATATCTAACATCATTGGTTTTAATCAGAAAATATGGACCAGGAAAAACAAATAGTAAAGATATAGATTTTAGTACAGAAATTAAAATTTTCATAACTTTAAAAACGCACAACTTTTCGAAAAATCAACCAAATTTTTAAATTCATGCATTTTTGTTAACGGTATAGAATCCACTTTCAAAATGCATCAAAAGTTTATTAATTTAATCATTTTTAATTTTTGGACTTTTTGTGGCCATTTTTACATATTTCTGAAAACTCTCTCAACTTTGAAAAGCTATAACTTTGTCAAATATCAACCGATTTTAAAAAATGTTGCATTTCTGTGAATGACTTTAATCCTATTTTGCATCGATATCTAACATCATTGGTTTTAATCAGAAAATATGGACCAGGAAAACAAATAGTAAAGATATAGATTTTAGTACAAAAATGAAAATTTTCCATAACTTTAAAAACGCACAACTTTTCGAAAAATCAACAAAATTTTTAAATTCATGCAGTTTTGTTAACGGTATAGAATCAATTTTCAAAATTCATCAAAGTTTATTAATTTTGTCATTTTTAATTTTTGGACTTTTTGTTGCCATTTTTACATATTTCTGAAAACTCTCTCAACTTTGAAAAGCCATAACTTTGTCAAATATCAACCGATTTTAAAAATGTTGCATTTCTGTGAATGACTTTAATCCTATTTTGCATCGATATTTAACATCATTGGTTTTAATCAAAAAATATGGACCAGGAAAACAAATAGTAAAGATATAGATTTTAGTACAAACATGAAAATCTTCATAACTTTAAAAACGCACAACTTTTCGAAAAATCAGCCAAATTTTTAAATTCATGCATTTTTGTTAACGGTATAGAATCCACTTTCAAAATTCCATCAAAAGTTTATTAATTTTGTCATTTTTAATTTTTGGACTTTTTGTGGCCATTTTTACATATTTCTGAAAACTCTCTCAACTTTGAAAAGCTATAACTTTGTCAAATATCAACCGATTTTAAAAAATGTTGCATTTCTGTGAATGACTTTAATCCTATTTTGCATCGATATTTAACATCATTGGTTTTAATCAGAAAATATGGACCAGGAAAAACAAATAGTAAAGATATAGATTTTAGTACAAACATGAAAATCTTCATAACTTTAAAAACGCACAACATCGAAAAATCAACAAAATTTTTAAATTCATGCATTTTTGTTAACGGTATAGAATCAATTTTCAAAATTCATCAAAAGTTTATTAATATTGTCATTTTTAATTTTTGGACTTCTGTTGCCATTTTTACATATTTCTGAAAACTCTCTCAACTTTGAAAAGCCATAACTTTGTCAAATATCAACCGATTTTAAAAAATGTTGCATTTCTGTGAATGACTTTAATCCTATTTTGCATCGATATCTAACATCATTGTTTTTAATCAGAAAATATGGACCAGGAAAACAAATAGTAAAGATATAGATTTTAGTACAAACATGAAAATCTTCATAACTTTAAAAACCCACAACTTTTCGAAAAATCAACCAAATTTTTAAATTCATGCATTTTTGTTAACGGTATAGAATCCACTTTCAAAATGCATCAAAAGTTTATTAATTTTATCATTTTTAATTTTTGGACTTTTTGTGGCCATTTTTACATATTTCTGAAAACTCTCTCAACTTTGAAAAGCCATAACTTTGTCAAATATTAACCGATTTTAAAAATGTTGCATTTCTGTGAATGACTTTAATCCTATTTTGCATCGATATCTAACATCATTGGTTTTAATCAGAAAATATGGACCAGGAAAACAAATAGTAAAGATATAGATTTTAGTACAAACATGAAAATCTTCATAACTTTAAAAACGCGCAACTTTTCGAAAAATCAACAAAAAATTTTTAAATTCATGCATTTTTGTTAACGGTATAGAATCCACTTTCAAAATGCATCAAAGTTTATTAATTTAATCATTTTTAATTTTTGGACTTTTTGTGGCCATTTTTACATATTTCTGAAAACTCTCTCAACTTTGAAAAGCCATAACTTTGTCAAATATCAACCGATTTTAAAAAATGTTGCATTTCTGTGAATGACTTTAATCCTATTTTGCATCGATATTTTAACATCATTGGTTTTAATCGAGAAAACCATGGACCAGGAAAACAAATAGTAAAGATATAGATTTTAGTACAAACATGAAAATCTTCATGGCAAAAACGCACAACTTTTCAGAAAAATCAACAAATTTTTAAATTCGTACATTTTGTTAACGGTATACGAATCAATTTTCAAATTCAATCCAAGTTTATTAACAATATTGTCAATTTTTAATTTTGGACTTCATTGCCATTTTACATATTTCTGAAAACTCTCTCCCTTTGAAAGAAGCCATAACTTTGTCAAATATCAACCGATTTTCAAAGTGTTGCATTTCTGTGAATGACTTTAATCCTATTTACTGCATCGATATCTAACATCATTGGCTTTAATCCGAAAATGTGGACCAACAAAACAAATAGTAAAGATATATAGATTTAGTATAACAAATCTTCCTCACTTTAAACGCACAACTTTTTCGAAAAATTAACCAAAATTTTAAATTCATGCATTTTTGTTAACGGTATAGAATCCACTTTCAAATGCATCAAAAGTTTAATAATTTAATCATTTTTAATTTTTGGACTTTTTGTTGGCCATTTTTACATATTTCTGAAAACTCTCTCCAACTTGAAAACCATAACTTTGTCCAAATATCAACCGATTTTAAAAAATGTTGCATTTCTTGAATGACTTTAATCCTATTTTCAATCGATATCCATCATTGGTTTTAATCAGAAAATATGGACCAGGAAAACAAATAGTAAAGATATAGATTTTAGTACAAACATGAAAATCTTCATAACTTTAAAAACGCACAACTTTTCGAAAAATCAGCCAAATTTTTAAATTCATGCAGTTTTGTTAACGGTATAGAATCCGCTTTCAATTTTGGACTTTTTGTGATTACATATTTCACAAAAACTCTCTCAACTTTGAAAAGCTATAACTTTGTCAAATATCCAGCGATTTTCCGAAATGTTGCATTTCTGTGAACGACTTTAATCCTATTTTGCATCGATATTTAACATCATTGGTTTTAATCAGAAAATATGGACCAGGAAAACAAATAGTAAAGATATAGATTTTAGTACAAACATGAAAATCTTCATAACTTTAAAAACGCACAACTTTTCGAAAAATCAACCAAATTTTTAATTCATGCATTTTTGTTAACGGTATAGAATCAATTTTTCAAATTCATCAAAGTTTATTAATATTGTCATTTTTAATTTTTGGACTTTCTGTTGCCATTTTTACATATTTCTGAAAACTCTCTCAACTTTGAAAAGCCATAACTTTGTCAAATATCAACCGATTTTAAAAATTGTTGCATTTCTGTGAATGACTTTAATCCTATTTTGCATCGATATCTAACATCATTGGTTTTAATCAGAAAATATGGACCAGGAAAACAAATAGTAAGATATAGATTTTAGTACAAACATGAAAATCTTCATAACTTTAAAAACGCATAACTTTTCGAAAAATCAACCAAATTTTTAAATTCGTACATTTTTGTTAACGGTATAGAATCCACTTTCAAAATGCATCCAAAGTTTATTAATTTAATCATTTTTAATTTTGGACTTTTTGTGGCCATTTTTACATATTTCTGAAAACTCTCTCAACTTTGAAAAGCCATAACACAGTAAATATCAACCGATCAAAAGTGTTGCATTTCTGTGAATGACTTTAATCCTATTTTGCATCGATATCTAACATCATTGGTTTTAATCAGAAAGAATGGACCAGGAAAACAAATAAGTAAAGAATAGATTTTAGTACAAACATGAAAATCTTCATAACTTTAAGAACGCGCACAACTTTTCGAAAAATCAGCAAATTTTTTAAATTCATGCATTTTTGTTAACGTTATAGAATCCACTTTCAAAATGCATCAAAAGTTTATTAATTTTAATCATTTTTAATTTTTGGACTTTTTGTGGCCATTTTACATATTTCTGAAAACTCAACTTTTGAAAAGCTATAACTTTGTCAAATATCAACCGATTTTAAAAAATGTTGCATTTCTGTGAATGACTTTAATCTATTTTGCATCGATATCTAACATCATTGGTTTTAATCAGAAAATATGGACCAGGAAAACAAATAGTA